>MU614568.1:0-74219 GCA_025201725.1 Chytriomyces sp. MP71 | reverse complement strand
TGGCAACGAGGTAGCTGTACAGAAATCGCATTTGTGTTGCTGATGAAGGGGGAATTTCACAAGCTTCGATACAAGCTTCGATTGTTTCAGATTTCGAAAGGTCATGACCCGTTTCTCTAGTCATTGGAAATTGATTAACATTCCTTCTTCTATGATATAAACGTCGCTGTATAGTAAATTTCGTGAGGGGGTCGCTCAACCTGAAATTGCATTCCTCCCCTGAAGTTCCTCTTTTTCTCCATACAGCGTTGTATTCGCATAAGACCACAAGAAGCAAAAAGGCACAGCAAAAAGAGGTAAAAAAGAACTGAAATATGAAAAAACACACTCCTACAACACACTCACAACCTTCCTTGAAGGATCTCCTCAATGAATTGGTTGATGACAGCCTTACGAGGCGTCATGTCCATACGGAAGAGCGCAGAAAGCTCGTCACGTACTTGCTTTTTTGTCACAGTCATGAGGTCTGCAGTCGCCAAGATTCTTCGAATCTCGTTGAGCAACTGCTCGTCCGTCGGCTCCGCGCCAGGGGCAAGAGCAACCATGGGAACAGGTGTAGCTCCACGTACAGACATACGTTGTGAGCCTGTCACAGACTCAGCATAGCCAGGAAAGTATCCTGGCGGCATTTGCTGACCGAATGGAACTGCAGGCTGTGCCCCAGCTACAGGCGCGTAGCCTGAAGGATATGAAAAAGGCGAAACAGGGACACTGGCTCCCAGGTTGGAAGCGCCGTACGTACTACCGTAGACAGATCCTGGGGCTGCGAAACCTTGTTGATACGTCATTTGTGTCATTTGAGTGCTGACTACGCCAGTTCCAGACCGTTGGCGTGAAGTCATTCCAGTCTCACTGTAAACAGATGTAGCGCCTCCAGCATACTCGGAGGGATTACTGTTCTTTTCAAATGCCTCTTTTTCGAATTCAGCCCAGCGACGACGAGGAATACTTGCAGGATCGAACTGAAGGTACGAAGTTAGAGGGAGGCTTGGAGCACGGCATTTGCAAATGCGCCTGTCTTACTTACCGGAACAACATCAGCGGCAAGAAGCTTTTTCCCTTTGTCGCCAACGACGACACGGGTGTTCCCCCAAGAGAAGTCGTCAAAGTGCCAGAAAGCGTATAGAGGAATATAGAAACTGAACACGGGCATCGCAAGAATATACTGTGCATTACAACGTGAGCACTAAGCGACCAAAAATTTACGTACTTATTCTCACCAACAACATCCAGGCAATCTGGGCCCACTCCCTTTTGATCAAGAAAATGATGACCTGAAGGCCATAGATGGCACCAATCATGATGACAGAAATAAGAGGGAATTGCTCACTGAATAAAGGATTGTCATTCGCAATAGTTCGTGAGACATGATATGGGACTAAGGTACTCACTTCGTTGCGGATACCAAGTAAACCAAATAACCAATGTAGATAATTGCGGCAGGTTGTACCACCGTAGAAAACAAGTCCAAAAACACGACGAATCTCATGGAGAAGCAACAGAAACCACAAAGCTGGGGAAGCATCAAAAGCTCCACCAAATTGTGGATAGTGGAGTTGATCCAACGACGACGCTGGGAAAGCAAAACTGGCCAACGGTCAGGCACATTCGTTTTACATTGAGCATCGGCTGTAAAAGTCAGCTTGTACTTCGGGAAGTGTTTCATCATAAGGGTCGTCAGGTATCGGTCTTCACCAAGGTGCAGCAAATTCTTCAAGTGAAGTGTGTTGACATTATTTTCTGAGTATCCGTCAATTACAGCTGGAGCAATGAGGAGCGGAATGTTCTTGGTCGGAGTACGTATACGGTACATACAGAAGCATCCTGAAGAAAAAAAATAAACCCGGTCAAATATGCCAGTGTGCCTTGGAAGGGAAGAAAGCGTACCTGGCAAACAAGTTACCGAACCAAACAAAGACTCGAACGCCTTTGACAAGTGGTGAGAAATGAAGTACTCGTACACCTGAATCATGGTGAAGAAGGATTCCTTGTCGTTTGAGATGAGGGTCTCTCCACAAATACCCATGATGCGCGAGTCATGAATCATGGCCGAGACCATGCGGTTAAGTGAGTCGGGGAAAACCTCTGTGTCTGCGTCGACCATAAGGACGTACTCGTAGAAGGACGGGTTCACTCCTATAATGTTCTTCATGTGATGGTAGAGTTCAAGCTCCAGGGGATTCATTTCCGCATTGAAGTGGACACGGTTGAGGAAACGCATCAGAATCATCTGGGAGTCACGCTTTCCTCTGTTTCCGGGACGAGAACGCTCACTTGGCTTTCCGGTCTTGACCACGACAATGAAGGGCACATTATGTCCTTGGATTTCGTAGAGACCAGAGTACACTTTTCCCATATTGTGCTGCTTGTCGCCTTCGCCAAGGGACTCAAAAGACAGGAGGTCAGGGTCCACAAGCGGGTCAACACCCAAAATATCCAGCACAATTCTTGGGGTGGGGCGATCGTTACCACTACCGATAATCATACCTAATGGACAGAAAGAATGAGTTGGCGGTAAAATACCACATCAGGATCAGAACAAACCATCAGCAACTACGAAAATAAGCTTCCTCTTGTCATCATAGCGAAGGAGAGCAATGGACTCGAGCGTGTTGGTCAAACTCTCCGCATCTTCAGTGTAACAGGGTATCTGGCAAATAACAAACTTGTCATGCTCTTCTGGGTCTTTCGGGGTTCCAAACTGCAGAGCGGAAATGAACTTGACAATAATGACAAGACAGAGGATGATGGTGGCCGTAAGGAGAATGCCGTTGGAGACTTGACAGTTGAGGTCTGCGCGATGGTCCACAGTTCCAATGTAGAACATGTTGTTCATACAGTTGAGGTACTTGGCAGCCTGATCTTTACCCTCAGTCTCGATGACCTTCTTGAAAGCTTGGGTGGCGTCCTTGCCCCAGAAACTACCGAATAATGTCTTCATATTGTCATTCAAAAAATTTTGACTGGCACCATTGAAGTACGAAGAAACATCGTACACGTTGTTGTAAATGACGAGAAGCCTAACGATCGAAGTTAGTAAAACATTGAACATGACGGCATTCCGTACTTGTTTGTCTCAGTGGCCTTTTGCTGCACATAACTGATAGGCCAAGCGACACGAGCAATGGCATACTGGTTCATATACTCAAGATATTGGCGAGGGGAACCATCATCAGAGGTGGCGTTGTGAGGGTAGAAAACCGTAGCACGCTGAGAAAGATTGTCCCAAGTACTGTTCGGTGTGGTGAGACCAGGACAGTAGTGACCAAAATTTTGGTTCTTGTAGAAGTAGGAGCTCACGTCCCCTCCCAACAAGCCATTCGACCATTGGTACTTCTGAACTCCGTATGCATTGAAGTGGTTGTCGAGAATGGCGGGGATCTTGTAGACACGACCATACGCATACACGAATGGGTTGTTGACATCCGTGTAGCTCTGGAGCTCAAAGGCACTGTAAACGTTCTGACGCGGGCAAATGATCATGCCAAATCCAATAATGAAGAAGAGGAGGACACCGCACATGAAGGCGATGATAATGCAGAGCGCCACTTTTTCACGCCAAGCCATGCGAATGTCGGGACGCTTGAGGCCACAAAGGCTCAAACAGGGGCTCGGAATCCACCAGGTCAAGCACCACGTCAACGCGACCCAACGGCACCGTTGAGGACTCATCTTTTTCTTTTCTTCAATCTCGGGATCATCCTTGCGGTCAACCATTGCCGTCGAGGCAGCAGTGGACAGAAGTGGGACTGTCGGGTTTGTTGACATTCCGCGAGAGCTCAAATGTCCCATCTCCAGATCCCCCTTGTTTGACTGGGTCTGGTTTGTAAACTGAAACTCGCTCTCAAAGTGGGACTCAACCTCGTCCGCGTATGAGGCACCGTCATCGTAGTGACTGGAGCCTTGTACGGAGCCACCGTCGTCATCGTAGCGGCTCGTATTGCCACGAGAAGAAGCCACCTTCCGCTGTGACTTCACTTCGTCTTGAATAGCCTTCTCAATGATACGCAGCTCGTCCTCAATCGCGCGGAAGCCAAACTCACTCATGAAGACCCTCGTGTTACCAACGTTGAATTCCTTGGCAGATTTGCTGGCGGCAGTAACATAATCTCTGCAGAGGAGCTTGCCTCCACGGGACATGTCGAGACCGAGGGGCTCGACGATCAGGCGGTAGCGAGTCTTGAAGTCATCAAACGTCATGGACGCAGTGTAATCCCCATACGCCCTGGACTGCGCGTGTTGAGTGACGCACATGTGCTGAAGCTGTCCATTTACGGTGCGAATATCAAACTCATCATCAGCCTGTCGAGTTTATGTGTGAAATAAGTTTCCAGATGAATCTATACACAGCAACGGGAACACTCACCAAATCCTCATTTGGCTTCACGCAGTACACAGTCCATGAGACAGTATCTTCCAATGTTTCAATCAACTCATTCAAAGAGGCCTCCAGCGCAGCGGAAATGTTCTGACCATCTTTCGGTCCACTTTTCCCCAGCACAGAATCAACCTTCTTCTTAAGTGAAGGTCGGCGCATGGGACTCATGTGTAGATGCGCAGGGATCCCAGACGCAACAGCACCAGGCGTGGCCGTGGGTCCATTTTCAACCCCCTGGCCCGAAAACAAGCTTCGCACAAAGGGGTTTTCCGATGGATGAATATCGTATCCGTTTCCTTTAAACAAACTGATGAAATCAATTACAATAGTGGCGTCAGTGTTGCGTTCCACGAGTCCAGCAGCGTCGTATTCCACCAGTCCCGCGTAATGGCGAACCGAGAACATGGTTGCTGACGCTTTTGATCCTGCTTTGCTGTTGCTCGCAGTCGCGCTTGAAGCGACGTAGCACGGGTTAGATGCAAGCTTTTCGTTGAACACTTCAATCAGATGAGTGTCGCTCTGCTTCGCGGTCGTCCGGTTCGACTCCTCCTCAATAAGGGGAATGATACTCGCCTCGCTGTTACCAACAAACAGAGCCAGAGAGTCTTTGCTTTTTGGGTAGTCCGGTGTGCGGGCAACGTTGATGCCTTCAGAGTATGCCTCAGATGAGTACTCCTCAAAGACTCGCTTTTTGGCATACGCGTGAAGCTTCTCATTGGAAAAGTTGTAAAGAAGCTGCTCAAATTTGTTGACCTTGTAGTCCTGGAAGCCACTCAGATCCACAGTTCCTATAAAGGTAGCGGCGCCTTTGTCACTGCAATCAAGACGCTCATTCAAGTGCTCCACAATCCACTCAAGAATCAGAGTGTAGAGTGTCATGGACAGAGCATCGCGCTGCTTCTGTGCGTCTGCTGCGTTGAGGTAAATGGTGCAGAGTTCCTTCCGAATAACTTTTGTCTTGTATGTCAGGGCGTACTCCAGGTTACGAGCATCTACTCCAAGAAGGGATGCAGCGTGAGCAAGACCATCGTGGTTTTTAACCTCACAAGCGTCGTTTGGTTTTGAGGGATCGTCAACAAACGAAATGCTTCCCAAATGCAAGATGGCCGCCAGCGCCTGGAAGATGGCGTATTGTTGCCGCTTCCCGATTCCCACAGACTTCATGTGCTCGCGAAGTGTTTGCAAGTGGAGAGCATCCTGTGCTGTGGGTTTCACTGGATTGTTCGACTTCGATTTGGCGGGAGCAGAGACGTAAGAAAAATGTGCCAGATCTTGGAGGCGGAAGGCCGCTTTTTCATCTGGCGTTGCGCCAGCCAAAAGCCAGTAAAAGACGTTGAAGTTGCGCCCATCGTCATGCACAGTGTTCACTACACGAGACTTCTCGAGAAGATACGTCAACAACTTTGAGCCGATGAGCTTTCCGCGTTCATCAAACTGAAGTTCAGAGTATCTTCCAAACCGTGACGAGTTTGGGTTGTCGATGGTTGCTGCGTGACAAAAGGCATCCAGCAGAGTTTCAGTTTTCAACACACCCGAAATGACCTTTGACTTTTTCTTTGCTGATTTGCTGAGAGCGCAGATTTGGTTGACGAATGCACGACGGGACTCGGATTTCCCGCTACCAGACTCGCCCCTGTTCGTTTTTTTGGCATGGGGGTGCGTCAGTGAACACGCCGTCGTATGGCCGTTCGAGGCATACATAAAGCACTTCAGACAGATAAAGGGTGGTGCAAAGGCGTGAACGGATGGAGCGGGGACGGGGTTGTGGGCGTAGAGTGCAGTGGGAGACACGACAAGGACAGAGCAGTGCCAAAAATAGACTCACAGGAAGAGAACGGACTGGTCGTGCTGCTCACGCAGCATGTGGAAGAAGACTGAAGCTGCGAGTGCATTGACGGAGGGCGCCAGTGGGTCCTTGTTTGGAGCTGCCGACTCGGCCCAGGCGACGACTGAGTCGTTTGCGATGGGGTTCCGTTCGCGCGCGTTGAGCACGACGAGAGCTGCTGCGCCCACGCGAGTGACAGTAATGCCGGTGGCCGCGCGGGTCTCGAGTAGACGGGCGGCTGCCTCCTTCTGGTGCAGATTCGCCAGCTTCGATATGTCGTCCGTGGCAACGACGTTTGGCCGGCTGCTCATCTTCCGTGTATTTCGTATGTTACGTTTGGATGGGATGTGCTGGTCGCTTGCAGGCGCTGGTGGATGCAGGGATGCCAGGAGATGCAAGGGGCAGGTGGGCTGTTTGGCTGCAACTTTCGCACGCTTCCTTGTTTGGTCAGACACCACCACGTCAAACACCAGAAAAAGAACGAACAACACACCAACCCCTCCTCACACGGGACCCAAGATGATGCCAATCGAATGCTAAGAATTCACGTCACTGTCTTACAGGCCTAAGTCCTGGTCTTTGAAAAGGTGTCGCAGCGGTTGATGAACGGAATTTTCTAACCCCTTGTTCTAAAGGGGTCAAACCACTTAACGGGATAACCCTTACTCATGCCGCATCTTGGCGACGAAATGAAGCGAGAACAACGACAGTTTTGGCGTCCCCCATCAGAGCCATTTATTTCCTTCATCACATAGAGCAGCTGCAACACCGAAACTAAATCTTGAAGGGTGTTGCCTGTTGTGACTCCAGTTGGAATGCAGCGGCGTTGAAATCAGCACGCATAGAGAGCTTGATGAACTTTTCGGTACACCGGCTAATGCAAGTTTCCTGAAGAACACGCAATCGTTAGATGTCAGACTGCATTCACTTCCTCTGAAGATTTAAGCCCTCGTAAGAGCAGGTGCAAGACGGGCCGGATATCGATCAGAGCAGTTGACGGTTCGAAAAGAGAGAACCAGACCCTATCCTCCCAGACAGACACGAACCTCCTTTCCACTCAGAGTTTTGGATGTGAAATCATTTACGCAGTCCCTGAAGCATATGTCGACCATGGCGGACATGGCATTGTAGTTCTCTTTGAACTGAGAGTTCGACGTTCATATTTGGACCAGAGTTTAGCTCACTCAAGCGTGTGTACTAGTTGACTGCAATGAATGAATTCACCATTCTACGCTGCGAGGCGTCTTGAAGTGACGACATCTTGGGGCGCTGTTCTGTCGAGAAGGAAAATTGAGGCAGGAATGAAGCACACACGCGCCTCAATCCAAAGCCATAAAAGGGACTGAACGATCCAAACTTATCCCCCATTCTCCCAAGTTCCTCATGCAGATCATTAACGCCGTCCTAGCACTCTCAGCTGCCTCAGTTGTCGGCGCTGCAGTCAATAACAGGCGTCAAGATCTCTCTTGTGCAGAGACAGAATACACTCTCTGTAACACTCAGAGTGGATACACCTGCGTCGATATTTCCTCCTCTACGTCACATTGTGGTGCTTGCGGTCAGTCCTGTCCAGGCACCTGCTCAACAGGTGTATGTGGATCCAACGTGATCAAGCGACGCAGTCAAGGACGCAGATTTTAAATTCCTATCCTTTAAATTCCTGGCTTTCGAAACACGTAAATTAAAGTTCATGAATTCTGCCTATGCTTCAGCCTGGTGATTCTACAAGTAGTAAACAAAGCCTTCAATCAGTCTTCCATAAAAAGAGCGTGAGGCGTGCAAGTGGACGCCTTCGTGAAATCTGAAACAATCGAAGCTTGTATCGAAGCTTGTGAAATTCCCCCTTCATCAGCAACACAAATGCGATTTCTGTACAGCTACCTCGTTGCCACGCTTCTTCTCTTGGTTGCAGCCGTTCAAGCCTCTCCTCGTCCACCGGCAGTACCACAGCACATCCACAGACGAAACGCCGAGGTGGCAAAAGCCAAGTACCTGTTGAAACGTTCGGTAGACAGGTCGTTCCGATAGAGATACGAGATCGGGAACAATCAGGTTGGCAAGCTAGCTCGTTTCGTGTCCCTTCATTGCGTTGTTTTCTTTCGTAGCATCTTGCATATCTTTACGCGTTCTTCCTCGTACCACACTTGGTTGTACTCATACTTTAATTAAAGCTGTTATCAGTATCTGCTACTTTCCCATCATGGAAGCCACAAGACTACATATGAGCCAAGAAGGCGCTCCCGAATCAGAATTCAAGCGAGAAAATCAGTTCCATTTTGTAAAGGCAATGCGCAGTTATCGGAATGTCAAAGAATGGCCACATTACGTGAATGCGAAAAATCGGAGGGAGCATATTTTTGGTGTTTCATTCTCAAAACCTTTTTGGCTCCAATTTGCCGAGCACATGAGTCCGCCCAATTTATGGAAAAGAACGCGTTTCAACTTCTGTTTCGCAAATGGACATCGATGAGAATTGCCTATAAAAGCGTGGAAGCGCACCGTGTATTACCACGACGATAACCACCTAGATCGTAGAAAATGTCAGGCAATTTGATTCAAGACTCTACCTTCCTGGGAAGCTGCCCCAGCAACGCCGGCTGGTGCGTTACCGCAGCATCCAAAATCATTACTCCATGGCAAGTCGCTCCCTGCTCCAGTGTCCCAGTTGCAGGTTGCGTGGTTCAAGACGAAGCCAACGCCGAGCTCGATGTGGGCATCTTCAACCCCATCAATGGCGTCCAGAACAACATTGACCTCAACCCCAACGGCCCAAGCGCTATTTACCAGGACGTCACCTTCCCTGCCGGATATTCCGGCTTCAACTTTGCCTTTGACTATGCGTTTAACTCCAACTGTGGCGGACAGAGCGGCGCCTTCAACGTCTTGGTCAAGAATCTTGCTACTGGCCAGGTTTATGTCAACCAAAACTTGACAGGAGTTCAGAAATGGAACACAACCTCGTTCCAGATTCAGACCACGTCTTGCGGTGCCACCCGCGTCGAGTTCATGTCTCTCCTCCCGAGCACCTCGTGCGGCGCCCTTGTCACCAACACGAAGATGAACGCGATTGGCTCGGCCCCCGTAAACTCTGCATGCGCCAACGGATATTCTGTTGTTTCTGCGCCTTCCAACAACGTTACCGATGCCTCTGCTTGCGGTGTTCCTTCCAGCACTGTCACAGATATTGAGCAGGCCTTGACCAACGACACGCCCTTGATTGGCAACTACATGGGCAACACCGTTGGCATCAACTTTACTTTCACAAACTACGGTCAAGCTGGTGAGTACTTCTTGTGTCTGTCTCTTGTTTCGGCGTCACTCATCTTTTTGCCATATGGCACACAGTCAACTTCACAAAGCAAATTGCATGCATGCCATCGTCTGCCATTTGGGTCAAGACCAACAACAAGTGCATGCTCAACACCATCTACGATGTCACGCAGCCCTGCTTTCAAAAGAATACCAACGCCTTCAACGCGTCCATCTACATGAAGGCGAGCTTGAATGGCCTCACTTACGGCGACCAATACCCCATCAACTTCAGCTTTTCTGGGAATGCGCTCAAAGCCTCTACTTCTGGCGCTGTTTCCACGAACGCTGCCAACTTCACCGTCAACAACTTGGAATACACGGTCTCCACGGGCATTTTGACATTCCAGATTGTGCCATCTTTGCCATCGAACCTTCAGTTTGTCAGTATGACCGGCTTGATGGTATCAGGCAATGGACCCACAGTCAAGGGTCCCTTGGATGCATCAAACTCCTTCACCACCACGTACGCCTGCCCTGCCACGACTGCCACATTCTCGTACCAGTCGACTGCACAAATGTGTCTCACTGTGCCAGGCGTCTCAGGCTGTCAACCCGTGTTCCAGCACTTTGGCGTCACGTTCAGCGTGTCCCCACAGTGCACCTTCAGCTACGCCATCACGAGCAACCTGGTCCAAGCCAGCTTATATGATGTTACTGCGTCTTCTGCCAACCTCTTTCAAAAGGACGTATGGGACCTTACCCTCAGCTCGCCTGTGCTGGGGAACGGAGGCTACCTTATCAACGTGCAAGGCGTGACCATCGGCGACGGTTCGGGCGCCTTCATCCCGGTAGACTCGTCGTGCTGGTCCACCCTCAGCAAGACCAAGACGGCGGGAACGAGCGTGTTTGAGTTCACGGCTTTGGCTCTTGGCTCCAGCACAAAGTCATACAAGGACCTGCCAAGCTCATACAAGTTCCTTTGCACGGGCAACCAGCTGAACCCGTTCCTCATCAACAATGCGGCAGCACTTTACACGTTCAACTTTGACTTGGTGTTCACCCCGTCCGGCAGTGCGCGTCGTGACGGTGACGCTCTGAATGGCGCGAGCAACAAGGGGGCTGCTACCATTGAGGTTGCAGTTGACACGTCTGCCAAGGATGCTCTTGGCTCTGGTGCGAAGGGTCTCAGTGCTGCAGCAGCACTGGTTGCTTCCGTGGTCCTTTTGTTTTAGATCGTTTTAGAGCTTTTCTGATATGAACAAGTGGACGACGAGTAAAGATGTTTTGTGCGTATAATCCCCCCATCCCCTGACATCCCGCCAACGCAACGTTGTCTTCAACGTAGGAACCGAACGTGATATCATCGAACTTTAATAGGCTTGCGAGAACCAGAAAATTCCGCGTCATTCTCTCAATTCTTTTTTGCGGTAAAGTGGCCACCAACTCTTCATTGAGTCAGGGATGGGCTCAATCCAGTCACGGCCTTCCTTAGCAAGCTGTTCTTTCCAGAAAGCAACGTGTTGAGGGTCCTGCAAAAGAAAACGATGAGCGTTGTCATGGTCATGGAGTTACTTGGATTCATTTTTTGGTGCGGTCGCGTGAGTATGCAACATCCAATGTCCAATCGTGCAAAAGGAAAGAAAGAAAAATACCCTTATTAGAAGAGAAGACTGTTCCTGTATTTATCATTGCATGGCAAGATTCAAAAATTCTTTGCCATTTGACGGCAATACTCAAAAATTAAAATTAGCCTCCTTCACGCATCCTCCTCGCCCAATCCTGACAAAGCTGCGAAGGCGCTTTTTTGTCCTAACTCCACAAATTCGGACCGTTTCGGGGCCACAGGCATCGCGTTAGCCAGCTTCGCATCTCGTGCTTTGCAGGGCACATCAACTGAACTCGTAACCTCATGTTTTGCAGTAATCCAACACAATTTCACGTCTTCTGCGAATCCACCCAACACGAATGTCTCGTATACATCGTCTGCAACAGCCACGAGCTTCGATTCCAAATCCACCTCACTCATGTCGTCGCGCAATTGCACGACACAGTCCGGAGTGCCCTCTTCGAAAATCCAGGTAACGTCTGCGGATGTGCCAATCACCTTTTCCACTTTCTGCTTCACATCAACTTCATCGAGTGACTGATTAAGCTTGGTGAAATGGAATCCGTTGATCGGGGTTTTTGATTCCACCTCTGGAGCTTTGCTGTCGTCACCACCATCATGCAAAAACTTAATTGCGCTATGTAACGCCGACTGCGCCACAATCTTGGAAAGGGGGACCACATCAACACCGACAGGCAGACTCTTGAAGAGACGGCTTATCTGAAGGCAAGTTTCCGTCAGATGAAAACTTCCTGAACCACAAGGAAAAAAGGGCTCACCTGTCGCTTCACAAACCATTTTCCCGTATTCCACTTTTCAGCAGTCAAATCATCTACCGCGTCCAATACGAGTAACTTGACTTCTTCTAAAGTAGATACTACGTTCTCTTCCTGAATCAACTGAAACATGCAGCCGGGAGTTCCGACGACAACTTGAACGCCTTCTTGCATCTTCAAAGAATAATTTTTCACCGAGGACTTGTCCACAGCTGCGAGGCATTCAAAAGTCGTATGATGCTCGAAAGCAAAAGTGACGAGACCACAAATCTCAGTCACAAGGGCACGGGTGGGAGCCAATACAATCGCTTGAATGCGTTTTGAATCCACGTTGACCTCCTGCAGGAGAGAGACGGAAAAAGAGCTGCTGATTGCAACTTCGGCCTCCTCATCCTCGCCATATTCCTCGCTCAACGCAAGGGACAATGTATTGACATGTGTGTTAGATCCCACAGACGCCGTAATAGTCTTTGCTGCCGCCTCCAACGCTCGATACTGGGGTGCAAGTGTAGAGACGAGCGTATTCGGCACTCCACATACCCTCTTCTTCCTCAACAATAAACTGGGCTTACCCCAATGCGCATCCACAACTTCCGCCTCGAGGCCATAGTATGGTGCAACCCCCAACACAAACTTGATGCTTGCCAGCTTCCCGCCGGGCATATGGTGTAACTTGCGGAGTGGATCCGCCACAAAGTCAGCCAACACCTTTTCCACGCCGCGCGCCCAGACCAGATTCAGATGTGCATGCTTGATGAGGCTCAACCGAGTCTCGAGCGGATCCAGGTCGCCCTGAAGGGAACCCGTCGCGGCCGTAGCGGCGCTGGCAACGCCTTCCGCTGTGATCTCCAGAGCATCTGCAAGCGCACGGTTGCGTTTGGATAGAGCACAACTGTTATCGCATTGTAGGTGCGCGCTGCCAGCGTTTCGTCCCGCGCTCTCTTTCCATGCGTTGCAAGGGAACTCGGCAGAGCGAAGGCCGCAGGGGCAAGTTTCTCGCACCATTTGCTTGCATGGCTTGTCTTCTGAGCAATGGTTCTTGCCATGGCAAGGGTATGCACAAACGTGGCCACAGATGGCACGCACTCGATTGCCTGATCAGGATGTTGATAAGTTATCAGAAAACAGTCGCCAATTTTCTTACATCTCTCTGAACACTTGTTCGTGGCGTCTGTACACTCTCCAGTATGGCAAGGGCGCTTGCAAACATGCATACATCCATCTACAATTTTTTCACACGGAGCACCACAGCTGGGTGAAGTAGTGCGCGAACATGGAACATTTTTCATGACTGTCTTTCCACAGCAACAGGATCGTTCACCGAAAATCATGCACTTTGGGCAAGGTTCTGAGACTGGATGGCATGGGTGCGTACTGTAGGCGACATGGCCGCAAGGTTGTTCAAGACGACAAGGCTGGTTGCAGCGAGGTGGCTTCGTGCCGCATGGAATTGGTGGGTATATCACCTCGGAGCCGCATGCGCACGCGAGTTCCTCAAAGCTAACCCCTTCAAAGCAATCGTGGCAGCGGTCGGCATGGCCACACGCCATTTGACAACGGTGTTGTCCGCACTAAATCAAAGGAACCATTAAAACATTTCACAAGTACAAACTATACAAACTTTCAGTAATTTCGCACACTGCTGTTCACAGTAGTGGGCTCCCGCATCCGCTGGACAGCAAACGTTTCCGCATTGATGTTTCTGGCAAGAGCGCTTCTTTGTGCAGACACGTTCGCAGAGCTGTACCTGATAACGTCCATCGTCGTCGAGGGCGATGTCCTTGCATTCGAGGGAAAAGACTTTCAAACCACAGCGGCATGGAAGCGTCACTTTGAAGGAACATGGTGCGCATTCGCCGGTGTGGCAGGGAGCAGTACAAATGTGTCCGCACTTTAACCTACGACCGGGAACGACGATGAGAGTCAACACGAACATTCTGACTAATCACTTACAACTTGGCACAAGTATTATCACAAACTGGTATCTGCTCCTCACAGTTCTTGCGTTGCTTCCCAAGTAGTTCCTCAATAGTAGTAGCCCCACAAGGACAGCTCTCCACATTGGACGGGTCCGACGGACACAACGCAGTTATATCGTGCTCATGACATCCATTTTCGCAGGAATGCACACCGCAAGGGAACTCGAACCCACACGGTTCATCACATTCGAAAATTTCGTTGCGGGTGTCGGCCGCGCAGGCAACGAGTGTGGTGCATTTACCACACTCGCAGTCGCGCTCCACCTGAATGGGACAAGTCCAGCAGCTGCCGTCATGGCACGGTTTCTCGCATGAATGTTTACCGCAGTCGAGCAACTTTCCGCAGACCTGTTTTTGCAGGAGGGGATGATTAGAAACCCAGTTTCCAGGAGATATCACGGAGAGCCCCGATACATACCTGCCTACAGGACAGGTCCATGCTCTCTTCGACCTCAGCACAACGGAAACGCAAGACCACCTTTCCGCAGAAACACTCCACATCTGGAGCAACAAGATCGCATTTTTCGCATGGGCCTGGATGGCAAACGGAAACACATTTGTGGGAGCACTTGCGGTCACGCCGGCACTGGTTACCGCAAGAATGTGGAATCGAATTCATGCTCCCGCGCGGCAGATCGACCTTCCCGCAAAAGCAGGACGGGTAAGGGGCTGCGGCGTACTTGTATTGGCATCCGGGACAACGCCACTCGGGTCTCTGGTTCAGTGGTGGGGGCGGTGTGGACGAAGATGCGCCTGAAGCAAAGGCGGATTGAGCCCATACGCGGATGCATTTGGCATGAAAGACTGCAAAGCAAGATTTGGAACATGACCAGATTGCGTCCTTATGACGTACGCGTTCGTAGCACACCATGCATTCGTACGAGCCCTTGCGAAGGGCGTGCTCCATGCGCTGAGAGAGGGATGAGTTTTCAGCAGAGAGGCCTGAATCCGTTGTCGCATCTGTGGCGGTCGTGTCAACAGTATGAATGGAAGAGCTTCGTTGTTTCTGCGTAGACTGTACAGTATTTCTGCCTTGTTGGTTTGGCGTGCGACGACGCCCGCCGCGACCGCCTGCACTTGCGCTTGTTCCAGCGCTTGAACCAGCACTTGGAACGTTCTGCGCGTTCAGGCCTTGTTGTCGCTGTCGCTGCTGCTGCCGTTGCTGGTCATGCTGAAGAGGGGCTGCGCGCGGCACGCGGGCCACGGAAGGCACATACGCAGCAGGAGCCGGGCGGGAGGACGAAACGCCTGATGAGGACTGAGCTGGTTCAAATGCGGGCGCCGAAGGGTCGAGTACCGCGCGCGTGCTACGTTGCCGCTGGTCTGAATGTGACGCTGTGACCCGAGATGCCTGTTGCAGCGGGCGTCTCGCGCGCTGGCTCACATCCGGATCTGGGTTCGCATCCGCATTCGTGTTGGCAGCCCCTCCCCTTCGCTTTTGAGCAGGCAATCTCGATCCACTGCCGTTGCCCCCGTTCTCGGCATCGGCACCGATGCTCGTCGTGTTGGCCATTCGCGGGGAAGTGCCGGCGCAATGCGAGCGTTTTGTTTCCCTGTGGTGCAGCTGTGGATGAGCAGCGATCCGACAAAAAAAGGCCCTTGCCACCACCAGCCAGAAACTGTCAGTCTCGATAATGGCAAATTGTGTCCGATTCATCGATACCCTCAATACGAATGCACTTAACCGGCGCTTCCCTTCCGCGCTGATTTACAGGTATGTGACCAGGCAATCACGCGTGTCGTCAAAATCGGATTGCTCAAACGATGCTCAGCCTGGGGAAAGACCAAGGTTCCCGTGAAATGATTATCATGGCACCATATCGTCAAAGGGTAGAGGAGGCAAGGAAGGCTGCTGGAGGGAAAATGGGATCAACCTTAAACAAGAAAAGGCCCCAAGAGGCCACGTGGAGCCGAGGTTAAATTCGGCTCTTGTTTTACTAGGAAATAAACAAGGAATAAGGAAAATAAGAGAAACAGTCAATACGAGACATAGATCTAATGATTTCGGTCCCTCCTCCGGCACCCAAACGTTCAATCACTGCATCAAAAGAGAGTTATGAGACCAGCATCATCTTGTTCTGTTCATGCCACTTATAAGGGGCAAAAAACCCAAAAGTCCACCTCCTACACCAAGGTGAAAGCGACTCCATCTATCTAAACATGATTGAAAGGGCCTGTTCTCCATAAACTGCCCAAATCTTGCAGCAACTCTGCAAAGTCCCTCACCATCCTGTCATTATTTTGCTGCCCAATATTATTGTCCGGTCACCAAGCCAGTTCTGGACTCCAAAATGTCGTCCTTCAAAACAAGACTGGAACTCTCTTTCACCAATCCCATGGACGATTTAGGAGCTCGGCACCAACTGAAATATTGGGTAACAACAGTTTTTTCTGAGTTCCTCTCTGATTATGCGTTCTGAGGTACCGATCCCTTCCAGTAACGCACAGGTGCTTTTTCCTCCCTTAACATCCTTATATGCAATGGGGACAACCACCTGGTTCTTATTTGGCGTCTTCCAGGATGAAAAAGGCAATAGGCTCTTCTCTCTATCTGAAACCGTTTGGACAGGGGTGTGACTGCAGGGTTGCAGGGTTCCAAAGTGGGGGGCAGTTACTGAGACACGCATCAATTTTCCAAGGCTTCATGTGGGAAGCCAGACAGCTTTTAAGCAATGGTGAAAGTCTGACCAAAAGAGACAACCCCATTCCACAACTGCCTTCACCATACAAAAACTGTAGTTTCCACACAAAATTCCCCTTTGTATCGTTTGTTATGTTCCTGAGAGGTGATGGACCGAGCTTCGAGGGAAGGACGAAGTGGAGAAGGAGCTGCCAGGCGGGCGCAAGGCGACATCGTACAGAATCGGCTCCTGTTTGAAAACGCTTAATTTCATCCATCTTTCGTGGGGTCTTTCTCAGCTTGGAGTCAGGAGAGTGACATTGGAGGAAAGGCAGGTTGACACAATTTCCATCTCCAACTCTGCTAACAGGAGTACCGCTGCCCTTACGCCAATGCCGAGTGTCGGACGCCAGTTCTTTGTGAATGCACACGGCAGCGAGCAGAAGCCGGTGCAGCACGACTCTGTGCGGCGCAAGGGCCTCGCAGCGCCACGGGGCGACTCTCCCTTCGTGGATAACACTGTCCGCACGGCCAGATTCACCGTCTTCTCGTTCCTGCCGATGCAGATTTGGATCCAGTTCTCTAAAGTTGCAAACCTCTACTTCCTGCTCATCTCGGGACTCCAGGTAAATGCGGGCTGCTGCGACCACTCTTCGAATTTCATTGCTCTGCTGAACACGGACTGCAATGGTCCATGCGTCTCGTCACCACTGTTCATTCTCTCTGTACTTCCTACATTCAATGTGATTGACGTGTTTATTGTGTCGGAGCCGTCGCATCGCTGTGGGAGACTCCTTTCCCTTCGTTCTTGACCAAATGAGGGACACCACCAAAATTTTCTCCTAGTTCAGATGAATGTCATCAACGAGAGCCAACCTGTTATCCGCATAACCCCGTCATTATCCATTTATTCTCATTCAATGAATGTGACCGTATTTACTAATGTTTTCCTTTACATGAAAACAGCTGATTCCAAACGTCAGTCCCACCGGTCGCTTCACTACCATTTTCCCCCTCTCTTTCTTCGTGATAGTATCCATGATCAAAGAAGGCTACGATGACTACTTCCGCCACAAACAGGATGCTGCTGAAAACAATGCCCCCGTGCTACGTCTTGTGGTCGCGCGCCAAGGCGGCAATGTTACTGGTGCATCCTGGGAGCAAATTGCATGCAAAAATGTTCGCGTGGGAGATATCATTCAGATCCAGGACCGCGAATTCGTTCCTGTAGACATGGTGGTGTTGTCATCGTCGAATCCAGATGGGGTTTGCTTTGTCGAGACAAGTAACTTGGACGGAGAGACGAATTTGAAGCAAAGACAGTCTCTGAAAGCGACGAGCGATGCCATTGGGCCCGAGACGTTATCATTGGCGTCGTACAACGGTGAGTCCACTTGTAATATACTCTTGTGTCTAAATCCCATCACTTTTGAAAATACAGCCCTTATTCACACGGAGAGTCCCTCCGGTGATTTGTACAACTTCGATGGATACCTGCAAGAACGGAATGGGGTCAAGGTTCCGTTGACCGCGAACCAGCTCTTGCAACGCGGCGCGACACTACGCAACACCAAGAGAGTATTTGGTATTGCCGTATATACGGGAGAAGAGTCGAAGATCCGTATGAACTCTTACTCGCCCCCCGCGACTAAGATCCCTCACCTGCAGCTTATCATCAACAAAATTATCATCGCCATTCTGGTGTTCTTGCTCGTGCTTGCCGCATGCGGCACCCTTGGGTACATATCTTGGGATACGAACGTACGCAAATTCAAGGTTGTTGATCTGCCGGGTCCGTTCGCTTCCTTGCCGGGCCACTGGTACTTAAAGTTTGAGCCCGACTACTCTCTTCTCTTCTTCACTTTTATGGTCCTCTTCAATGCTTTCATTCCCATCTCACTCTACGTTACTATGGAGGTGGTGAAGGCAGGCCAAGTCTTTTTCATGATGAGCGATTTGGAAATGTATGATGCAGAGCGTGACATTCCGGCCCAGGCAAACACGAGCGCGCTTAATGAGGAACTCGGACAAGTGCAATACGTTTTTAGTGATAAGACGGGTACCTTGTGAGTGTTTCGCATGGATGACCTCTGTATTCTTGACGAGCCAACTTTTTGCCACTCCAATCAGGACCGAAAATGTGATGGAATTTCGATTGTTCAGTGCCGCGGGAACGTCTGTGCGTCATCCGAACTGTCCCGAACGTCAAGATGACTCCGTGGACGGTGCACGAGTGGTGCAAGCTATGTCACAGGACTTGCTTACTGGCAGTTTCACTACGCAGCAGCAACTCACACATGAGTTCCTGCTGGCAATGGCTCTGTGTCACTCTGTGACACCAGACCTGACTCAGCCAAAGATCGCCCAGGGAATTACGAGCTCTGGTCCAACCTTGGCGTACCAGTCGTCCTCGGCAGATGAAGTTGCTATCGTTGAAGCCGCCCGCGACCTTTTATACTTCTACAAGGCGCGCAATCCCAACTCGCTTGTTTTGAACCTTTTGAACCAATCACGCGACGAAGAGTATACGATTCTGACAACAATCGAATTCACCAGTGACCGAAAAAGGATGTCAACTGTGTACCGATACCCCGACGGCCGAATTATTCTTCTCATGAAAGGCGCCGACAATTTTGTATTGGAACGTCTACGCAACGACAGCCTTCTCAGGCCTGAAGAACTGGCCGCCAAAGCGAAAACTCTCACGGACATAGCAAACTATGCCAACGAGGGGTTACGTACGCTGCTGTACGGATATCGCGTTCTGTCGGAACAAGAATTCAGTGCCTGGGAGCGTAAATTTGCCGAAGCCTCCACATCCATTATGAACCGTGTCGAGAACATTGCCGCAGTTGCAGAGGAGCTTGAGCGCGACTTGATTCTTATGGGTGCCACTGCCATTGAGGATCGGTTACAGGAGGGTGTGCCTGAAACTATTGAGAAACTACGTCGGGCCAACATTCGTGTATGGATGTTGACGGGCGACAAGACGGAGACTGCTTTGAATATTGGTCAGACCTGTAACCTCATCAAAAATAATAGCACGCGCATGTTATTGAACGACGATACATGTGGCATTGGGAAAGGTTCGCGTGGCCAGGACGATGTTCAGTTGATTCACAAGTGGATTGAAAACCGTATCATTGATTTCCTTAGCCTGAAACGGCTCTCTTCAAATAGCAAGGAGTCAAATGATTCGCACATTGTCGTTGCAGTGGAAGGACGTCTTCTTTCTCGTTTGGAGAAGCACGTCGCTGCCTCCGGCAAGGGTATCGACCCTACCGTTGAGTTGCTGCTCGATCTTCTGATTGCATGCGATAATGTGATTTGCTGTCGCTTCTCCCCGGCACAGAAAGCCTTGTTGGTTCGGAAAGTTAAGGAGCGACTGTGTAAGCAACACAAAACTGCTGGAGGCGCTTCGCCATTGTTGCAACTGTTGGCTGGAAGCGGCCCTTCAGCATCAAGTCGGTTCGTGGATGCAATCCTGCTTCGTCCTCGTCAATCGGGTGTAACTCTTGCAATCGGAGACGGTGCCAACGACATCCCCATGTTGCTCAGTGCACATGTTGGCATTGGTATAACTGGTCGCGAAGGTCTGGCTGCCTCGCGCGCATCCGACTATTCCATTGCCAAGTTCAAGTTCTTGCAGCCTCTTCTTTTTGTGCATGGTCGGTGGTCGTATTCTAGAATCTGTCTTTTCACCCTCGGAACATTGTATAAGGTTTGTGTTATTCGTTCTCATCTTCGCAAATGATATGAGCTCCTGACTTTAAATATCCTATTATTTAGAACTTTTGCTTTTACGGCACTCAAGCATTGTTCCAATTCTGGTGTGGATGTTCAGGAACGTCGTTGTACGAGCAGTGGACCCTTGCGAGTAACAACGTCCTCTTCACCTCTATCCCAGTTATGGTCGTCGGCTTGTTTGAAAAGGACCTGAATCGTAGCACACTGATGGCTGTTCCTGAGCTTTACCGGTATGGCCAAGAAAACCGAGGCTACAACTTTAGAGTGCAGCTGCGGTGGTTGATGCAGGGTATTTTCCACGCAATTTTGTCGGTCCTGTTGCCAGCGATTTTGTTTGGCGGCTTCTATTCTTCCAAAACAAAAGGCAGCTACACCGACCCACTTTTTTTCAGCGCGAATGCGTCCTCTTGGTTCCAGCAAACTCTCCTGTCCGATGCAGCAGGTCCAGACCAAGATTCTGCCTTGTACCCGTTGGGGACTATCTCATACACAATCACGGTCCTCTTTTGCACAATCAAAGTTTTGTATATCGAATCACACAACATCACTGCTGTACATCATATAGTCGGTGGTGTAACTTTCCTACTTTGGATTGCGTACCAGTTTATTTACTCATACTTGTGGGTCCCTGCCGGGTTCTTTGGTGCTGACACTGGATACGAGTACAGTGGACTCTACATTTCGTTGATTCAATCCCAGCTCAAGTTTTGGTCCATCGTAATTGTCACGGTTGTGATTGGTTTGGTTCTGGAGGACATCAGTTTGAAGTTTTTTGAGCTGCTGGGTCAATTGGTGCACTGGGGACATTGGGGAGGTCGTACAACAAAGGTCGTTGAAGTTGGTGGCCAAGAGCACGAGTACCACAAGCAAGTCTCGCCCCTCAACGAATATGAATTAGCAGCTGAGTCAGCGAAGATTGCTGCGATGCACGCGGATGGCGGTGTGCACGATTGGGCGAAAGAGGTGTCGTGGTGGCAATTCTGGGAGAAAACGCACAACGTCAAGTCAAGTTTTGATCCAACATCGAGGGCCTGATTTTCGATTCCATTCCTTTCCTTTTTGTTCCCATTTATTCTGCAATTAGATGAATGTATTCTCTTCATTTGAAAAGTGTTTTGTATTCCATTGATGCAGCAATGGGGGGAAAAAGAGATATAGGGGAATCCAAAGACGAAGAAATGAATCAAAAAACACGTTTACACCTTCAACCCACTCAGGTCTTCAGCCAGTGCATCATCAACACTGTCGACCGAAGACAGAATCTTCGCGTTTCCTTCCGCAGCTTCAGCAACAGCGCCTTCCACTGCAGTGTCAGAAACATGAACTGGTACATACTCTTGGGTGGGAGTTGGGGGTTTAGGTGCAACGACAGATCCGATTTGTGCCGTTGATTGATAAACAGTATGAACAGGAACCATGTAGGGATGGTGAGGGTGGCTTTGGAACATGACTGGCTGCTGCGAGCCTTGAAGCGCAACGGATGACGAAGAATTCGCAGGAGGCGGCGGATAATAGTGCGCTCCATAAATAACGTGAGGAGTGTTAGAGCCGGATGTGCCGGTGTTGTACTGTTGATGAGGCGGGTAAGGGTATGTGGGAGGAGCCAGAATGACCCTAAACAAGAGTTACATTCAGTCAAGATGCTTGAAAACGCGGAAATACGCACCCATTTGGAGCATAACCTTCGTAGTAGGGCATGTAGCCAACGCTGCTTATGGCCTCGTCGTTATTGGTTACAGGCTCTACTGGCGCATCTGAAGGACCAGCCATATTTTGGATCTCGGACGACTCGGAAATTGCAGGAATGCTCGGAACAGGAGTTGGCCAGCTTCTCGCCGGGCTGGAAAAACCGCTACCTCTGATGGGGCTCGGTGACAATCCTTGCTGAATCGTCTTGAATCTCTTCTGAGCTGCAGAATCTGCAAAGCGAACTTGAAGGCATTGGCCAGATTCCAAGATGGTTCCATTGAATTCTCCAATGACAGCAGTTGCAGACGCCCGAGAGTCCATACGCGCAAATCCAACTCCACGCGAGAGTTGAGTGGCAGGATCGCGAAGAATTTTGGTGGAAATTACAGTATGCGGCGCGAAGAGCTTGAGCATACCCTGCATTTCTTGAAGTCAGAATATTGACTACAGTGTCAAACGTCGTACCTCTTCATCCATCTCAAGTGGCAAGTTTGAAACGTAGACATTCGTGCTTTCCTCATCCTGAAGGTTCTTCAGCTTTGTGTTGAATGTTTCCTTGAAGCAGAAACATTCAGCTTAAAACCTTGATCAAGAGGCCACAAAACCTCCCACCTTCGCAAAAGAAACATTGTATCCAAGCTTTGCAAGCTCTGTCAAAGCATACTGAGCTTCTTCGATTGTCTCATACATAACGAAGCCAAATCCCTTGCACTCATGGGTCGTGAGATCCAAGATAGCCTTGGATGAATGGATGTTCCCGAACCTAAGTATACATCAAACACTTGAAACAAGCATTATAACGGGAAACTTACACTTTGCACATATTATACAGGTCATCATCTGTGCAAGAATTCTTCAGGCCCTTGATGTAAAGGTTGGTCATTGAGACTTCGGTTTCCCATTCGGAGCCAGAAGAGGTTTCACGGCGAGAGCGACGAAAAGAGGCCGGAGACGCCAAGCCATCGCTAGCACGGCGGAGAGGGGTTCCTGGCAAGCCACTGACAGTGGTGTTCACAATCGGAGACGAGATAACATTTGGATTCGCACTCATAAAGTATGTCGACTGTTGGCTTGACACGGGAAAATTTGGGCTGACTGGAAAAGCCGAATGGGTGAATCGGCGGCTTCCAGTCGGGGTATTGGGGAGTCTGTTATTCCCATAGTATGGCTGTGACGCCATGGATAAATGGTTTTGAGTTGGTCCCGATGGTGGGTATGGCTGCGAGGCTACAGATTGATTGAGTGGGGATGTCATCGGTGTTCGCACTTGACGCGTGGTCGGAGAAGCACGCGGAGTGAAGTAGCCAGCTGACGTGCTCGCACCACCAACACTTGAAATCGGCGCCTGCTTGCCTGGAACAGCTTCAGTAGATCCCATTCTGATGTTACTTTGGGATCCACTCCCAAAATTTCCAGCCTGCGGGTACACCAAGCCGTTCATGTAAACATAACCGGGATAGTATGGGTATTGACTACTTCCTGGTTGGAACTGGGAAGGAGGATTGTCTGCAATATTGGCATCCGAGTTGACGGCGCTGTATCCGCCAACTCCTGCGAATGCAGTGTTGTTGCCCAACTTGCGTCGCTGCTAATGTATTCATTGTTATCCTAACAGCGCCAAGTGAGACACCAATGAAGATAGTCTCACGTCTTTGGATGCATTAATTTGATTACGATTTTGGTAGTTTGGACCTGGGCTTGATGAAGTGGTTTGGTTCGCGCTGGGGTAGCCCGGGGGAACAAGGGCTGACGCAGAATAACTCAATGCCACGGTACTGGTACCTCCAGACTGGCTGAATCCTTGTTGGTGCTCTTGAGATGCATATTGCTGTTGCTCCATGTTTATGAGCGAGGTGAGGGACTATGAAACGCGCGGTCAACTTTTTAATCTGCGACGACACGCGGGTTGAACAACCGAAAAAGAACGCCCACCTGTTCTCCGTTTCACACGAAAACGTAATGCTTGAAGCGAAGGTGATGTTGATTTACACTCCGTGGACCGCGAGCGACCTTGGTAGATTGAGTGATTTCGAGTGTATCCGTGGCAAATGGGCCTGGGTCGTTCAGTCGGCAGAAGAATGCTTCCTCAGAAATACTGAAAACAATTCGAACTGCGGATGATCCGGATCTAGCGTTGGAGGGGCGGTCAGCGGTGCGATCGAATGACGAAAGTGCGAAGCACCCCCACGACCAACATAATAAGGGAGGGAGGAAGAAGGGACGCGAATGCATGCACGATCTGCCCCAGTCCGATGCCGTGTGATCGAGTTTAGAGATAACCACAGCGATCCGCTCGCCTGAAACAGTGTGGCAAAGCACTAGACTCGCTCGTCCGCCACGGCCGCTCTCCTCAATGATCCCACCCCCGTTCCGCACGCATTCCAACAAACGCACAGCCGATTCTCAGCAAAAAATACATGCATACATTGGTCGTGTCCGTGTGCGTTGGAGTTCCGGGCGATGCGGGTTCTCACCTTTCTTTTGGCGAAGTTGTTTTGAGGCCCCGAAATGGTGAAAAGCCGCGATCGCACTAGTCGGGGTTTTATTTCCCTTGTTTGCGTAAGAGTTGATTCGCCAATCCCTCCAAGTCCTGACTCTTCAATAAGAATGAAGACAGTTTCTGCTTTTTCCGCTTGATTTTGCCCTCTTCTTCCTTCTCAAGATCAACCTCCTCAGCAGCGCGTTTACCTCCAGGCACAAAATTAGCCGAAGGCGCGTCGTCTTCATCCAAATCAATATCCAGGAGAGGGCCGTCGTCATCGGCATTGTCGCTGAGCTCTGCGTCCGATTCCCATGCACCGCGATCGCCATCATACGTGGCCGCACTTTCGGCATCGTCGTCATCGTCCTCGCTGTCGTCCCTCGTACTCAATTCTTCATCGGCTTCTTCCTTCCTACTTCCAAGGGTAACTTCCCGTCCGAGCTATGAACATAAATTAGGATGGACACTCGTGAACAATGTGACTCACCCCATCTTCACCACTCAAAAGGGCCCTTTCCTTAGCTTTTTGCAAAAGCCGTTTTTCCCTTCTCTTAGCGCGAACGATGTCTTTGTCTTCTTTATCGGCTTCTTTCATGTCTTCCGTCTGAGCCTCCAAATGTTCTGCTACACGCGCTGCTATGGATCCCTTAGCCTCAAATTCTTCCAGTGTTTCTAGTTTGTGAATGACAGGCTGGAAAGAGAGTTTTCGATTAGGTACAGTTTTTTAGAAGGATAATTAGAGTCTCACATTGCCCTCTTCATCAAATTCCAGCTTTTGCGAAGATCCACGCTTTGTTAACTCTTTCTGTTTGGCTTTCAAGAGTTGTTTTTTCGTTGGGGAAGCCTCGGGATAAACCTAAAATTCACGTAAGCAAGCATATGCTCATGGTGGGGGACATACCGCCGTATTCACGTCATCAACGTCATGGTTGGAACGAATAATCCCGAAGAAGTCTTCATCTTCATCGTTGTCACTTTCATCGTCAGCGCGCAGCTTCTTGTAGTGCTCAGAAAACACCGTTTTGTTTTTCGCGCCAAACATTTTGTCCACTTTCGTGATGGGTTGCTAAGACAAATGTTGATGACTTCATCTTCGTGACTGAGACCATCACTTATGTATCACTCACCTTTTTGTCGTCTACCTTTGAGGGCGCCTTTTCCTCATTTCCCGCGTCACTCTCTTCCTCGCTAGTATTTCCGTCCATTTCTTTCCCGTCAAGGCCCAGGTAGGCAACCTCTTTCGCTCTCTGTCTAATGGCGTTCTTAGCCACATTCGCACTCTTCTTCAAGAACTTGATTACTGGGGCTCCTGGCAGTCCCAAACTTTCGGCATATGCATCGAACGGAAGTTTCTGGACGTCAAAAATGTTCTTGTTCGATTGCAAGTGGATGGATCGTATGTACGAAATAAAGGCCTGGTCAATGTGTTTTTCAATATACCATGAACGTATCTGAGCATGACGCCTTTTACCTTTTGTCCAAGGTATTTGATTTCCGGATCTTTACTGGAAAACATGACCATTTGTTGCCTCACGCTCTTGATTTTGCTCGGGTTCACTTTGATTTTTTCAACAACAACCTTGCGCTTCTCCAATGCAGCCATCATTCCAGGTTCTTCACTGGGAGTCAAGAACATAAGAGCGTTACCAGCTTGTTCGTAACGGGCTGTGCGCCCGACTCGATGAATATATGTGTTGACATCTTCGGGGCAGTCAAGCTGCACGACCCAGTCAACCGCAGGGAAATCGAGGCCACTAACGAGAAGACATCATTAGGAAAAAAGATGAGTTAAAGTGCTGGGTTTTCAAGTACCGAGCGGCAATGTCCGTTGCAAACAAGCACACAGCAGTCTTCCTACAGAAAGTTTCAAAAATTGCAAGACGCTTCGGTTGCTTTTGCTTGCCATGAAGATGCATGAGAGGAATTCCCGGGTGCAGCTTGCAGAAAGTCTCGAATATAAAACGGACCTACATAGCGCATCAGTCTCAAAATTTCTGCAAAGCAAATCATAGAAGATTTGATCTTACTTGTTTGCAGCTCGACGCGAATACAATGATTTTTTGTTTTAAGTGGGTCTTCAGGAAGGAAAACAACATATCCAGCTTTTGTGGCAGCTCCAGGACAACGTATCTCTGAACTAAAGTCTGCGGGGTTGCACTCTCACTGGCCTCATGCACATTGACATATTCAGGGTCCTACAGAACGAGTTATGGAAGGAAAGGCTATAGTACCAGAAGATATCTCACTGTTAGACTCAGGCGCGCCAAATCTTTCACACTCTTCGTTTGTGTTGCACTGAATAAGAGAGTCTGACGACCTTCGCTGGGTAGGTTCTCAATAATGGCGTTCAGGGATTTTTCAAATCCACTATCGAGGCATCTATCAGCTTCGTCCAAAACTGGCACGAGATGCAAATAAGGCGAGGATAAAAATTTAAAACAATTCAACGCGTACCCAAAATTTGTAAGTTGTCGCACGTGAAATCGGGCGTTTGGTCCATGTGTTGAAGGAGGCGACCCGGTGTGCACACCAAAATGTTCATTTTAGCAATACGCTCTTGCTCTTGCGCTAAATCCTTTCCGCCAATCAGCAAACCAGCGCTGAAAGAGTAGAATCGGCCGACTTTGCGCAAGACTTCGAAAATTTGAAGCGCCTATCCCAATTACATTAAGGTGCATTATTCTAGAACACAATGGCGTAAGTAGCGCGTACCAGTTCTCTTGTAGGAGAAATGACGAGCGCCCCAAGTCCATCCAACTGCGTCCACTTCATTCGATACAACCGTTCGACAATCTAAAAAAAAACTGTGAGGCTCCAGATGCTTGTTCTGTGCATGAAGCCATGCTCACCGGAATCAAGAAGGCGAGAGTCTTGCCGCTTCCAGTCTTAGCAGCGCCCAAAACATCTTTTCCCGCCAATGTGAATGGTAAAGAAGCTTTCTGGATATCCGTCATTTCGATGAAGTTTGCCTTTTGAAGACCTACGCGTTTGAAGTGAGCCTTTTGTCCCACAAGCTTCCACTAAATCGCATCCGTTCGCAGGAAGCGAGTTTCCCCACAGCCAATCCGTGAGAGACAATCCAATACTGACTATTGATTCCAATCTCAAGGGCAAACTGATCATGTGTTGTAGAATCTGCGAAGGGAGACAAGAAGCTCACCGGCCAAACACAATCGCGAGAGCGGCAGCTCTGAAAACAGCTCTTTGCCAGCATAGGAATCCTGCATTAAGATGCATGAAGTTGAGTGAGCAAGTCTGGGGGACCGGCAGATCAAGACAAGAATGCCCACGGAGTCCAGGACTTTCTGTTCAAGTTCTTCCAGCTCCGTTTGCTCGGACTTTCGTTTGAGATCCTTCGCACTCAGCGCGCGCTCTGGCTTCTTGTTCTTGTTCTTCTTCTTGGCGCCGCCTCGGCGCGCGAAGGTGTTTCCTGGCTCGGCTTGCATTGAAAACAATCGAAAACAAAAAACAAAAATGAGGGGACAACCCATTGCACTCGCTCCTTCGGGGCACCCACAGTTAAAAACACGTGTGTGCGTGTTTAAGCTACGCGAAAGAAACGTCAATTAAAGATTGTAACAATCAGCAACTCAGTCACTCCCGCATCCGACTTGGCTGCAGAACCTTCTCCCTCTCCCGGTGCACACGAAACATATTACACCAGATGGCCGTCTTGTGCCGTTGCCCCTCGTTCGGTTCTTTTGTTCACTTTTTTTTTGAGACAACGTTTCATTTGCGCTTTTTTTCCGTGTCGAAAACGTGAGTGACCACTTCCCGACCTGGGAACGTGAAGCATCCGATGGAGCGTGAGGCGCGATGCGGTCCACTGACGACCGCGAGTCCTCTGTGGAAGCAAAGCGAGCGGAGAGAACGGGATCGTCCGGTTGACAGACGGACCCGATCGACACCACCCGCGTCGCCTTGACTTGGGATCACTGAGCGCGTGTTGTTTCCTCCGTGTACTACTGTCCGAGTGAATTTGGACGGTTTTCTTGCAGCCATGCATGATATCGTAGATGGCTCGTCTCCATCCTGTGCAAGCGTTTTGCTGTTTTTCGCCAGTACTGACATATACCATATAAAAAAACAACGCACCAGCATATTCCATATCATGTTCGCCGCCAGAGCATTGAAAAGATCCACCATCTCGGCCTCCTGTAAGTGCCTGTTGCCCGTTGTTCCATTCTAATTCACGTTGCTGACTGCTCTGCTTCCATCACGCGTGTCCCAGCCCGTCGCTTCCTTGCCACCGCAGGTGGCTCCGTCGGAAAGGTCCGTTCCGTTATCGGTGCCGTCGTTGATGTGCAGTTCGAGTCTGGAGTTCTTCCCCCGATCTTGAACGCACTTGAGGTCCAAAATCACAACATCCGCCTTGTCCTCGAGGTTTCTCAGCACTTGGGGTGAGCACATTCATGTGACTTGTTTCGCACGGTGGCCTGTAACTTGAATTACGCGTCTCACAGTGAGAACACTGTCCGCACTATTGCCATGGACGGTACCGAGGGTCTTGTCCGAGGTCAGGGAGTTCTTGACACTGGTGCCCCCATCACTGTGCCTGTCGGTCCCGAGTGCCTGGGACGTATTATCAATGTCATCGGCGAGCCCATCGACGAACGTGGTCCCATCAACGCCAAGCACTCCCTCCCAATTCATGCCGACCCCCCCGAGTTCATTGACCAGTCAACCGTCCCCGAGGTGTTGGAGACTGGTATCAAGGTTGTCGACTTGCTGGCTCCTTACGCCAAGGGAGGAAAGATTGGTCTCTTCGGAGGTGCCGGTGTCGGAAAGACTGTGTTCATCACGGAGCTTATTAACAACGTTGCGAAAGCTCACGGAGGTTACTCTGTCTTCTGCGGTGTCGGTGAGCGTACCCGTGAGGGTAACGACTTGTACCACGAAATGCAGCTTGCTGGTGTCATCAACCTTGCTGGTGCTTCCAAGTGCGCTCTCGTGTACGGTCAGATGAACGAGCCCCCCGGTGCTCGTGCTCGCGTCGCCTTGACTGGTCTTACCATTGCCGAGTACTTCCGTGACCAGGAAGGACAGGACGTGCTTCTCTTTATCGACAACATTTTCCGCTTCACACAAGCCGGTTCAGAGGTGTCTGCCCTTCTGGGTCGTATTCCCTCCGCTGTCGGTTACCAGCCCACCTTGGCCACGGACATGGGTATGATGCAGGAGCGTATCACGACCACAAAGAAGGGTTCCATCACTTCCGTGCAAGCCATTTACGTGCCTGCTGATGACTTGACGGACCCTGCCCCCGCTACTACCTTCGCGCACTTGGACGCCACCACTGTGTTGTCCCGTGGCATCTCTGAGCTGGGTATCTACCCCGCCGTCGACCCCCTCGACTCCAAGTCCCGTCTCTTGGACCCCCGTATCGTGGGTATTGAGCACTACGAGCTTGCAACCAACGTTCAGAAGATTCTTCAGAACTACAAGTCTCTTCAGGATATCATTGCCATTTTGGGTATGGATGAGTTGTCTGAGGAGGACAAGCTTACTGTCGAGCGTGCCCGTAAGATTCAGGTGTGTGACGTAGTGTCTCCCTAGTAACACGTTGTTGCTTATATGATTATTTGATTTCCCAGCGTTTCATGTCCCAGCCTTTCACCACGGCCCAAGTCTTTACTGGTTTTGAGGGACGTCTCGTCAAACTTGCCGACACCCTCCGCTCTTTTAAGGCTATCCTTGACGGAAAGCACGACAACCTTCCCGAGGCTGCATTCTACATGGTTGGTGACATTGACGAAGTGATGAAGAAGGCCGAGGACATTGCCAAGCAGACTGCTTAAAAGGGATTGTTCTTTTTCTCTTGTTTCCACCATTTTGTGGTGCCCCGATTCTCCATTAGCACTCTGAATAAACTTCGGAGCGTTACTCTGATCAGACTTCGCGGCGACCCTGACTTTACTGTATGTATACGAGGAGGTCTTTTTATTGCCGGTCCTTCCAAGAGAGGACGTGTCGCAAATGTAAGGAGAAAGAAATAACAACAGTACTCATCAGAAGTGGATTGCTTTGTCATAAGTAGCCATGCAAGCCTCCTTGAATGCCTCCGACATGGTTGGGTGAGCGTGGCACGTTCTAGCAATGTCTTCACTGCTGGCACCGTACTCTATGGCGAGCACAGCCTCGGCAATCATCTCACCGGCACCAGGACCGATAATGTGGGCGCCCAAGATTTTGTCCGTCTTTTTGTCGCTGATCACCTTGATGGATCCGTCGGCATCATCGATGGTCTTGGCACGCGAGTTGGCAAGGAAGGGGAAGGTGCCGACGTTGTATTCGATGCCCTTGGCCTTCACCTCAGCCTCGTTCAGACCGACCCAAGCAACCTCGGGGTGACTTGAAGCAAATTTAAACGTTCAAGATTGACTTTCAAATCACTGACGACAAACGACTCACGTGTAGATGACGGACGGGATGGCGTTGTAGTTGACGTGACCGTGTCCGCTCTTAATGTACTCAACAGCCGCAATACCTGTGCAACAGTGGCGTGAGTGACTTGAAAGGATTGATGACGTCACATACCCTCTTCCTCGGACTTGTGAGCCAGCATGGGTCCCGCAATGACGTCTCCAATAGCGCGAACACCGGCAACGTTAGTCTTGAACTCGGCGTCGGTGATGATGCGGCCCTTGTTGTCAATCTTGACTCCAGCCTTGTCCAAACCCAAGTTCTGGGTGTACGGGCGACGTCCAATAGACAGGAGACACACGTCCACGACAAGAGTCTCGCGGGGTCCACCCTTAGCGGGCTCCACCACAACGTCCACTTTGCCGGAGGCATTCTTCTTGGCAGAGATCACCTTAGTGCCAAGCTTGAAAGTCATGCCCTGCTTTTGGAGTGTCTTTTGGAACAGCTTGCTGCGACGGCAGTTTAATTGAGGATGAATGCTACCTCCAATATCAGGCAGGATACTCACGCCATGTCGGCATCCATTCCAGCACCAACGGCGTCGGCGTACTCCACAACCGTGACCTTGGAACCAAGGCGGCCCCAGACTGATCCCTGGAAATAGAAATGAATGAGAATGTGCACATATACTACATTGCTGACGCTACAAAACTTACCAGCTCCAGGCCAATCACTCCTCCTCCGATCACGATCATGTTTTCGGGAACCTTCTCCAAAGAAAGGGCACCAGTGGAAGTCACAATGACCTTCTCGTCGACCTATGCAAACCAGAATGGGCTGAGTCACTTTAAGTTCGGCAATGAAGGGGGGGTAGGGGTCACGTACGTCAACACCGGGGAAGGGGGATGGCTCCGATCCAGTGGCGATAATCACGTTCTTGGCCTTCACGATGCTCTTGGAGCCATCCAGTCCAGCGACCGAGAGTTCGTTGTGCTTCACGAAGCTGGCCCATCCTTTGATGTAATCCGCCTAATTGTGAGCGGATGAGGACCTCCCATCACATGACAGTTATCTAACCTTATTCTTCTTCAACAGGCCCTCGACTCCCCTGGTTAATCCAGAGACGGACTTCTCCTTCTGCTTCATCATTTGCGCCAAGTTGACTTTGAGTCCAGTGACTATAGGTCGTATGATCAGAAACGCGCACCAATCGAAAACGCTGGAGTATCGCATTAGAAAATACATACCTTCGATTCCCCTCGTCTTGAATTCATCGTGAGCGACATGGTACAGGTGCGAGTTGTGGAGAAGAGACTTGGATGGAATGCATCCAACGTTGAGGCAGGTTCCTCCCAGAGCTCCACGACCTTCAATACAGGCAGTCTATCAAATGACAAGGGGCATCGAGTGAGAAATCCAACATATTCGAGGTGATAAGAGAGGCTTCGGGTCGTTTTGGAGCAGATTGGAGATTTTTCCGGGATCGCATTCCGACAGCCACGCATAGGCTCGGGCGACATCGCGATCCCAAGCAGGGAAGCCCACCGCATCTAGATCAAGTAGAAGAAGAACCAACCTTTAATCCGAGCTGGGCGGCCTTGATGGCGGCAACGTAACCGCCGGGGCCTCCACCTGTTGACGTTTTCGCTTTTTAGCGCAAAGCCACACGCAAGGGCATGATCGCGAAAGCTGATACGATCAGGGACGAACCAATGACGACGACGTCGTATTCACCGCCTTTTGTGTCAGAAGGGGAATGAGAGTTAGTTTTCCATCATTGCGAGAACCAAGGTTTCTCACCGGCAGCGGTGGCCATGGTGCGGCGCGACAGCAGGGTGCGAGATACGAGCGGAGCCTAAGAGCTTGAGTGAATACAGCGGACTGATCTGACCTGGGGTGGTTCTTCACCTTTGTGGACAACAGGTGGTTCATTTTTTTTTGGCAAAGGATTCCTTTTTCCTTGAATTTTGGGACATTTAAGCAACAGACAAGGACGCTGATTACCAAGAGTTGGCATGCGTCGAGAACAGGTTCCGTCTGGATACGCGATCGCAGCGACACGCGGTAAGATGTTGTTAGTTGGCTTCCTTGAGTCCGGGCTTGGGTCTGAGTCCGAGCCGGACAGGCTGCGAGAGTGTCCGTGTGGAGAGCGCCGACGCAGGCGCGGCGTTGACGGTGACGGTGCTCGACCACGGCGTTGTGCGCGTACGACATGTGCATCCCAACGCGGACGCGGGCGCCCAGCGCACCACGCATGCCGTGCAGCCTGAAGACGCACACGATTCGGAACACGAGGAACAATCGTATCGGTTAGTGTGTTTGTTGGCGCGCGTCTGTCGTCTCGGCCATTCCGAACTCCACTCTTCGAAACCAACCCTTCCAAAACAAAACAATGCGCGTAAATTGTAGCATTCCCCATCGCCAGAGTCGCAGTGTCAGCGGAATCGCGCGCGACGCCAATGACCACGGGGCAGGCGCAATTGCCGCCCGCTTTCCGTGCCCAAAACCAGAAATTTCGGTCGCCTCTGACGGTGCCAGTGCCACAATCACAACCGACTCAATTGTCATCTCTCTCACTCTGTCTGAGGCGGAAAAGATTCCAGCCCTGTCTTGGACGCCACGTGCACATCCAAACGATCCCTTTCTCGAGGACCTACCCCACAGGGCGTACTCTGTGTTAAAAGGATCCGCCGGGGGATGCAGACACTTTGTAAAGAGACGTGAGGGAGATAGGGATCTACATTATGGTATGTCCGTCGCGTGACTGTGCCTTCTACTTTAGCATCCTGATGCTGTCGCGAGCAGGAATGGGCGAAAGAGCGAGTCCCATCACTCTCAATGGTCGCAGATTCAGACTTGAGACAATGGACGCGTTAGGGTACAATGCGGAAACCACAGATCCACTCTACAAGCTCATACCATTTTACGTCACCCTGGACACTAAAACCCGTGTAGCACACGGAGTATTTTACGATTCATTTGCCGAAGGCTATGCAGACTTTGGTGGGAACGAATGCACCTCCTTACGTAGTCAGCAACCAAGGCTGACAGACTGACTTTGTTACCAGGCCAAGAAATTGATGCCTTTTGGGGTCCCTACCGCTCGCATACCCTCATTCACGGTCCTCACCTGGACATGTACATTTTTTACGGACCTTCCGTCGCAAGCGTGATTTCGCATTACACATATCTCACTGGTCGCCCTCGCTTGCCTCCCAAATACTCCCTCGGATATCTTGCCAGCGCCATGGGATACGCGGAGAGTGAAGATGCGCAAAGGCTGATCGCAGAGTTGCCTCAGCAGTGTCGCAAGTGGGGTGTTGGATGCGATCTGCTGCATTTGAGCAGTGGATACACAGTGGATCCTGTCACGGGTGCTAGAAACGTGTTCACTTGGAACAAGTAAGTAGAGTTTTCTCAGTTTTTGGTGTTGACATTCTTACTCTGACAGGAAACGATTCCCGAAGCCAGACAAGCTCATCCACGAACTGAGAAGTGAAGGAATTCGCATCAGTGCGAATGTAAAACCATGGCTGCTTTCCCAGCATCCTAATTATAAGGAGGTGCACGATGCTCAAGGATTCATTAAGGACGCAGAGGTAACCCATACTCTTCACTCCATTCAACACTGACATCTCTTTACGAGACTTCTAAACCTCGGGTCACGAGACTATGGAGTGCGGGAAACGGGGCAACAGCTACCGGATCTTACTTTGACTTGTCCAGCACCGCTGGAAGGGCTTTTTGGAAACGCGGTGTCACAAGCCTCCTTGAAATGGGCATTGAGTCCATCTGGAATGGTGACCTTGCTTTATCTGGCCGACTCCAAAAGTCTCACTGAGAATCACATGCAGACAACAACGAATTCAGCCTTCCAGACAACACAGACATCTACGCGCACGCCAACATTGACTACACCCCAACAACCGTCGGTGCCGGTGGTCGCGCCCTCCAGACGCATCTCATGGCCAGCGCGAGTCATGAGGCCATGACCTCGTTTAACCCTCGTCGCCGCGCCTTTCTCATCACGCGCAGCTTCGCAAGTGGCGTGCAGCGATTTGTGTCGCAGTCATGGAGTGGAGATAACTATACGAGTTGGCACACTCTTAAGCACAATATTCCAATGGGACTCAATGCCGGATTAGGGGGTTGTGTCGGATATGGTCACGATATTGGTTAGCTTCACTCCATTACAATTTTGCGGTTGTCTTTTTAATCTGGTTATAGGTGGGTTTGTGGGTCCTCGACCATCCCCAGAACTGTTTGTGCGGTGGATTCAGAATGGTATTTGGATGCCTCGCTTCTGTGTTCATAGCTGGAAAGATGAAGGTGTGACTGAGCTCTGGATGTATCCCGAGGTAAGCATTTCGTCTCGAAGCAGTAAGATGCTGACGCTCGGTTCGGACGAAAAGGTGTTTCCCATTATTCAAAAAGCGGTTCATCTGCGCTACAAAATACTTCCCTATCTGTACAGTCTCTACCACGACGCTGCATTAACAGGGATGCCCGTAATCCGTCCCTTGGTTTTGGAGTTTCAGTTCGACCCGCTTGTTCAATCGGCCAGTTTTGAATTCATGCTGGGCCCACATCTCCTCATTGCCAGCGTTTTTGACGAAGGTGCCAAGCACCGCGCTTTGCGTCTTCCTCAGGACGGGAACTCTCTCTGGTGCAACATTTGGACGGGCGAGTGGGTTCCCGGCGGGACGGAAGTGACTGTGTCATGCCCCCTTTCTATGCCCGGGGCCGTCTTTGCCAGGCGCGGAGCGATTGTCCCGACGGGGCCCGTGTTGGACTACGTGGGCAAGCCTGGGGCGGACCATGAGCGCGTCTTGTGGGTGTTTCCGCCGCCTAGCGCCTCTTCGGAGGTGTTTCAAGGTCAAGTGTACGAAGACGACGGGGAGACGGTAAATGCCCCGTTGAGTAAGTTAAATATCAAGATGCGTGTGCACGGGAATGTGGTGGAGGTGTGCGTTTCCCTGGTGGGGGATTACCAGGTGGAGTATGAATGGGTTTGGGTGTTGCTCCCGGTTGGAGATTCAAGGCGTGTGGTTGTCGCTGTTGGAGACACATTTGGACCCGACGAGACAGCTCAAACTCGTTCTGATTCTGAAGGCAGACTTGGTCATGGCATCCAACTTCATTCAAACAGAAAGATATAACAAAGACACGAAGTGCCTTCAAAAAATAATTATGAAGATTGAAAGAAGATACGCGACGGCGATCTTGGTCGCCGAAGACTTGAGTCCGCGAATGTCAACTTTCACTCCAACGGCAACTTTGTTGGTTTGGGGGATAGAGCTCTGATCACGTCTCGCAAAGTTTACACTTTGGTAGAAAGTCTGCAGAATAGTCAGGTCGGCGATGGCGACAGGATCAAATTGTTGAGGTCCTGAGGCCACGTCAAAGTATATAGACACAGTGTAGAAAGTTTTGTTGCTTCCATCGACGAAAGCCAAGTCACCCGGAGATGCACAGTCCTGGTAGCGCGGGGCTGTCACGGATCCGGGGTTACCCGTAGCGTCGTTTAAAGCCATTTTGACGACCATGACTCCAGACTGCTGAAAGTTGGTGGCTCCGTAGGTCAAGCAGTTGCGCGAAATGGTGTGGCCATTAACAGCAAACTTGGAAATTTGGTAACCGTACTTTGTGCCAACTAAGTAATAATGGGACCACATGACTATGTACACCGAGTCGTGAAGCTTGAAAAAGTAGCTCCCAGTGGCTGGGTCTATATGGGCAGCGTCTAAGACTATGGGCGGCACAACGAATACAGTCATGTCCGGAGTGAAGCTGGACGTGAAGACACACTGCTGAATCGTGTCTGCAGTAAACACGAGGCCCTTCGAGGAAATGGGACCACAGCCTCCACCATCCTGCTTACAGGCAGCCGCGTCAATCGTGATTTGCTGTCCGGATGTGATGCCACAATTCAGGGTGAAAACCACCTTGAAGTTGTAGATGCTTCCGACGTCAATCTGTACCGGACCTGCCTTGGCATCCGGTCCTCCGATCGTATAAGTCGCATCAACGACGGGAGTCGCCTTCAGGATATCTCCATGTCGGAACGGGATCGCGGTGAAGAAGATTGTTGCTTGCACGATACCGGTCGACAGGGGGTTGTACGTGACTGCGTTGAACTCAATATCGACGGGACCAGCCGTTGGATTCATAACGGCGACAGTTGCATTTACGACGGCCTGCAGGACGTTGACTATGTACGGCTCGGATGTGGCCTTGGTAGAGCCCTTGGTTGTTTGAGATCCGGGTCCCACATCAATCACGAAGGAGTGGCATGAGGAAGGAATGAAAACATTGAAGTCGCATTGCTCATTGAATCCGCCGTAGTCAATGTCACCAGTCCCGTTGACGCAGCGGAAGTTGATGATCTGGCCCCAGTTCTTCGTGCTGAACGTCATCACGCCATCCTGGATGTAAACTCCTGAAGTGGGATCCTGAAGTTGCGGAAGTGGAATGACATCTGTTGGCTTCAGAGCAACGGTGTTGGGATTAATTCCATCTTGGAATGGACAGACTGCGTTTTTGAGGCAGTATTGGGGTTAAGATCAGTTACAAAACTTGGCGGTCAGAATGCTCACAGAGGTCATTATATGTCAGAATGGGGCAAGGAAGCCAAGCGATTGTACTTCCAATCGTCACATCGTTGGTGAATCTACTTGGATCGCTTTGGACTGTAATCCATTGACCCCCAACGAGGACGCTTTTCGGGGCCTGGTTGGCTGTTTCGTTTCTTTCGCCGTCGCGATCTTGCAGCGCCAAGACTGTGGCACTAAGTGCCGCAGCAACAAGTGCCTTGCTGAAGAACATATGGTGGTGGAGTGAAACTTCGAAACTGGGACTTCGAACAGGTGACAACGACACAGTGCTTTGAACAGTCGTTTTTCTTGGCGCACACTAGTTGCTCTTCTTTCTATTTCTCTCTACGATTGCCACATCGAAAACATTCAAAACGTGTAGCATAATTATGGTAACGACACGCTGGGTTGGGACATGCCCAATCCCCCGGCCGATCTGTCGGCCTCCATCCGCGTCCTGACCCGCGCGCACCCGCCAAGAAATCCACGCGCGCTTCCCCTATGGAGCCATGACCAGTCCCGCACTGTATGCAGACGACCCGCGATGCAAAGTTGTGCTGACCACATCCAATGCACAGCCAATCACCTGGCTTCATACTTTGCACAGCAGAGCTGGCCATTGCATCGAGTCGTCGAAGGAGACATTTGTAGCATTGCGAACGGGACTTAAAGTTTTGAAAGCGACACAACTTATTCGGGCAGATCCAGTCTCCTGGTCTGAGAGGCGGAGGTTGCGATTGTCGCAGCTGATGGTTGATCTGCGGATGATGGTGATAGGGGGTAGTGTTGGGTGACCCTGTGAGAGGCGAGAATTCGGATGGTGTCTTGTTGGGACAGTTGCATTGCTTGCAGAGGATGCGTGACGCAAAATTATGAAATTGACAGGTGGGGCAGAACCAATCTCCAGGCTTCGATGCTGGCGCTGGTGTATTGGACGATAGAACTTCCCCTGACGTTGGGAATGGAGCGCAAAACGATCGCATCATGTTGAATTCACTCTGCGACGAAGGCGCAATCTGGATGGCGCGACCCGAAACGGCTCGCCCATTGAGGTTAACAAGACAGTTATGCGCGTCTTCGTGATTCGCCAAGATGATAAAACCGGTTCCATCAGGTCGACCCTCTGCATTTTTACACATCCATAGTTGCTTTGCGTTCAGATTTATCTGATCTAATAGTTCATGCATATCGCTGAAAGAAGGAGCGGGTAAGGGACGGTCCCTGTTATATCCTCCAAAACCTACTCGACAGTGGCCGTGAATGCAAATCCAGTGATGAACACAAATCTTGATTCAGTCTCGTAAAACAAAAGCATCATCGCTGAGGAATCGACTGGAACTGCAAAGGGGAATTCTGCACTCGTCCTAGTCGAAGTCGCAGGAAAGGTGTTGGTTGCTTCAATGACAACCGAGGTGAGCCTTGCAATCATGAGTACGTTATCCCATCCACAATGCAATCGACCTTCATGCTGGATTCCGGCAGCCAGACAGAGCGATACAATGGAAGCATGAGGTAAGATGCTGGAAGCTGTCGCAAGGCTTGTCGACGCGATCTTACTCTCGATCGAGCCCTGCTTCCAGAGCCCGATTTCATGACCAATCTCGTAAAATACGCTTAAGTAGCTTGGCAAAGAGACACACTTTTCCTTTGCCTCGCGTGGTAGATGGAAACGCAACAGATGCGACTTGTGCGTGACCACAGCGAATGAAAGACCCTTCGCGATAAAGTGCTTATTCAAGAACGCATCCAATTCGGCGATCGCCGATGCGAGAGAGTCTGTATTCTAGGTGTGGGTAGGTTTTTTGGCGACAGGGTCAAAGAGCGACACACTACGTTTTGCGAGTGAGAAGTGGTCGATGGGGAAGCCGGATACACGGGCGCAGAACGGAGGAAAGGGAGTAGATTGAGGTTTCAGGAAGAGGCGGAGCGAGGGGCCGTGTGGCCAGGCCTGGAGAGGTGCAGCTATTGTTGGGACCGCGAGTTCTTGAGGTAGTCGCACGCACATGACGGCGAGCTCGACCGTCTCGGCCCTGTCGCGCGGCACGGAGACAGGGTCTGGGTTCTCGTGGGTCTCGTCGCAGGTGGTGGTCGCGCTGAGGGCAACGAGCACGTCGAATGGATAGTTTGGGGGCATCCGCGGGGTTCGAAAAGCTTTCTGTTTTTCCATGCCCCACCTTTTCTTCTTCGTTCAACCCGTCCCGAAGGGTGAGAGTGCCGCCCGCATTCACTCGCTGTCCACTGCCTTCCCGCTGACACCGACCATCGCAGATGCCGCCAAAGCAGCAGGCCGCAGCCAAAAAGAAGATTGTCGAGGACAAGACTTTCGGGCTCAAGAACAAAAACAAGTCCGCGAAGGTCTCAAAGTATGTCGAACAAGTGAAGCAGCAGGTCGAGCAGGGTGGAAACCCGCGTGCACGGGTGCGTTGCCCTTCCTCCTCCTCCCCCCCTCCTCCTCCCCTCTTACCGCTTACTTGGTGGTGCCCTCTCACCTCCCTGTATCCTGAATCACAGAAAGAGGCGGAAGACCGCAAGATATCCATTGCCCAAAAAAAGGCTGCAGAGGAGGCAAAGAAGGCCGAGCTTGCGGAGCTCTTCAAGCCCGTTCAACAGTTGCAGAAGGTTCCTTTCGGTAAGCGTCTCCGCCAGTCACTCAGTCACATCAATACCAACTTGCGAAGTGGGTGGCGGGTGGAGGAGGGGAAGCATCGGCTGACTGCATTTGGACTGTTGCATAGCCGATAGTGTCCTTGTTCGTCATATGTCTAGTCACAATCCAGCCAACTGACGCAATTGACACCTCGGGTGGATGCGAGCTGCTAGCCATTACTAGTCGGAGCATTCTTTTCACAGAGCAATAATCTAAAATGCGCTCTTTGATTCCTTGTTTCAGGTGTGGACCCCAAGACGATTGTCTGTAACTTCTTCAAGGCCGGAACCTGCCAGAAGGGCAGCAAGTGCAAGTTCTCTCACAACTTGGACTTGGAGCGCAAGGCAGTCAAAATTGACATGTATTCTGACAACCGTGAAGGTGCGTAGTGCCGTTGTGTGCTGCCACAATCACATTAACACCAACCCCATCTGGAAACAGACAAGGAAAAAGACAAGGCGAATGATACGATGGACGAATGGGACGACGCAAAGCTCGCGGCGGTCGTTGGTAGCAAGCAAGATGCGAGCAACAAGAACTTGCCGACCGAGATTGTGTGCAAGTTCTTCCTGGACGCGATCGAGGCACGCAAGTACGGTTGGTTCTGGGAGTGTCCGAACGGCAACAAGACGTGCAAGTACCGCCACGCGCTACCGCCTGGCTACGTGCTGAAGAAAAAAGAGACGGAGGCGGAAAGACGAGAGCGCGAAGCGAATGAGAAGGAAAATGCGATTACCATTGAAGACTTTTTGGATACAGAGGTGAGGATGTTGCGGTTGTCGTGTTGGTAGACGATTTGATTCTCACTTTATTTTGCTTTTTTGCTTCCAATCAACAGCGCCACAACCTGGGACCCAACCTGACACCCATCACGGACGAGACTTTTGCGAAATGGAAGGCAGATCGCAAGGCGAAGCAAACTGAGGACGACGATAAGAAGGCCAAGGACAAAGCGGAGGCTTTCAAGAAACTGCGGTCAGGTCTCAAGTCTGGGATGGCCTTTTCTGGAAAGGAGTTGTTTGACTTCAACCCAGATTGGGCTGTTGCGGGTGATGAAGAGGAGGATGGTGCGATGGACTTCTACGAGCGTGAGGATAGTGACCATGAGGATGAGACGAATGAACCCAAGACATCGTATTTGGGTGAGGATGATGGAAAGGTGGATGACTTGCTCGCAGACAAGGGCAAAGGGAAGGCCGTAGTGACAGAGGAATTCTTTGAGGAATTGGATGGTCTCGATGACGACGATGATGATGAGGAAGATGCATAATTCTGAATGGAATAAAGATTTCCATTTTCGTTTGTTTTGCCAGGGAGAGATTCTTGGAAGGAGGTTTTTGGATTTTGGGGACATTGGGGAGGCAGTGTGACTACCTAAAAACTCCATCAGAAGAATGACCCAACTTGCCACGTGCGTGAAGCTTCTGTATGGCTCTCAAACGGGAAATGCGGGTACGTAGACTCGTGGAGAAATCTGCCCTGCTCTTGTTGGCGGCGGATCGTTGAGTGCCGCGCCGATGCTGACAGCTCGTTAATCGTAGAGTCCATCTCGAAGCATCTTCACGAGGAGGCTCTTGCACGTGGATTCGACTGTTCTCTTGCGGTCCTCGACGACTATGAGAAGGTGGGGACGTGTGGATCCAGCGTAAGTTGTCTCCCCCTCACAAAAACACCAAACTAGGTTTCCTTTTCCGACGACTGTGTCCTCGTCATTGTCGTCTCTACAACAGGCGATGGAGACTTCCCGGACAATACTACAAAGTTTTTCAGATGGACTCGGAGGGGGAAGAAGGAGGAGCTGACTGCTGCTTTTGCAGGCAAGAAGTTCACGGTCCTTGCCCTGGGAGACACCAACTACACCAACTTCTGCCAAACTGGAAAGCGCATTGAGCGCAGACTGCTTGAACTAGGGGCAATTACGTTCCTGCCAAAGGGGATGGCGGACGATGGAACGGGGTTTGTGCTCCTGTTTGACGTCATCACTTGATCCATCCTTACTTTTGAGTCCTAAATGCAGATTAGAGCAAGTTATTGATCCATGGGTTTCCAGCTTATGGGCTGTGCTTCCCTCGGTCGTGGCATTTGATGCTGACAAGGCCAACTTGTTCGCTGAGAATGCTTCCTCCACCAGTCCCCTGAAGAAAGTAAAGCCCAACACTCTAGAGACTACCACCGTTATCGATGCAAGTAGCTCTGTCGTAGCTAATGGAGCCTCCCCCATGGATATCGTCGAACCTGCAATGCCGGATTCAGTCAACGTTGAATCTACTCCAATGGACTTGACTCCGTCTCCCCATGCCCCATCGAAAATACCCTTGAACTTGGAATCCGTGCCTGAGTCAAGCGAAGCAGTCACCGGAGTCGCGATGCTCCCGACAAATTACCTCCTCGTCAACGAAACACCCACCTCCCGTGACCCCTCTATCTCGAAGAAGTCACTCTTCCACCTCTTTGACAACAAGGTTGCACAGGACCCATTCGAATACACGGCGAACCACTTGTTCGCCTCCCACATTGTTGCGCATCGCTACCTGACTGGCCAGAAGGCGCTCAAGCGGGTGCTGGAAATTACGCTAGACATCAAAGCGATGAATTGGCAGGTGAATGCAGGTGGAGTCGTGGGCATCTTGGCGCCCAACTCGGACGAAGTTGTGTTGCCGTTGTTGAAGAGGCTTGGGGTTGATGGAGACAAGATTTTGGATGTTTCCTTTGTGAATCCAGCCTCTGGTGTGGGAGGTGAGTCGAAATTTGTTGGTAGGAAATGTTGGTAGCATCTGATTGTTCCAACTGCAGCCTTGCCGTTTGTTACGGATGCTCCATACACTGCGTATGAGGCATTCAGATACTTTTTGGATCTGAACCCACCTTTGAGAAAACCCCTGCTACGAGTGATGGCGGAATACGCTATGTACGAGAAGGAACGCGCAGCACTTCTGCATTTGACCTCTCCTGCAGGTAAATGCACTTTGGACATTTTCAGGTTATGACAGGATGGGGTATTGATGACATATCAGGTGCGGCACTTTTCAAGTCGCTGAAACAAGCGACACCATCATTTGCAGACCTACTCGCTACCTTTCCCAGCGTTACTGGTGTCCCGATTTTCCGCATCCTTGAGAATTTGACTCGTCTACAGCCTCGCTTTTATTCTGTGTCTAAGATTGACGCTGGTGCCGGCACCATAAGCGTCGCTTTCAACATCGTTGAATACACACATGCTGTGACTGGCCGCCCAGTGATCGGACTCTGTTCAGGGTATCTTGAATCACTCACCACATCTGGACAATCGGCGGCACAACAGATTGCTCTTTTCCCCAAGCCGAATGTGGTATTCGCACCTCCAAAGGACGCGGGCATCCCGATGGTTCTGATTGGAGCTGGAACTGGAATCACCCCCTTCGTTTCCTTTTTGCAGTCTCGTGCTGAAGTAGCCAAAACTAATGGAGGTACACAAGGAGTGTTGGGCGAGGCTGTGTTGCTACATGGCAGAAGATTTGCTGATGTTAGGGATGGCGATCGTATTTACGGTGTCGAACTGGACGAGTTTGTGAAGGATGGCGTGCTTACAGACTTTATTGAAATCACTTCGCGGGATGGCGACGAGGGTATCAAGTACGTGCAACATGGTATTGTGCTCCATGGCGCCAGGATTTGGAAGACTATCAAGGATGGGGGCCAAGTTTGCGTGTGTGGTGGAGTCGATATGGCCCGTGACGTTCACAATGCATTGAGCCAAGTAGTTGCGGAACATGGAGGATTCGAGGGAGGTGATGTGGCTGTCAAGCTGTTTTTGAAAACCTTGACTTCTGAGGGCCGTTACTTGAAGGAGATATGGTCGTGAGCAGAGCCAATGAAAGGAAACCAGTATTTTTCTTTTTCGGACACTTGAATGCGTCGGTTCTTACAAACTGCGGCTGGAGGCAACAGCCTTGGACGCGTGGCCATCGACATTGGCGATCTTGCACAAGTACGACGGTGAGTGGAACGGCCACATTACGGAAGACGTGGTTCTGACACCAGGGCCTTGTCCTAATCTCTTGTTGCTCAGCGAAGTCTGTCTTGTCGTGCGGCTGCCGAGCGCGACGGATCCGTACTTCGTATCGGTGACGCCGACGGGTCATACGGTACAGCATCTGGCGCGCGATGTGGCGTTCCTGGCGCCAAGATGGGCGCAGCGCCGACTTCCGAGCGCGAGCCCTACTTCCGCCGTCGCCAACGCCGATGCCAGGCATGCGCCGACCATCGCCGAGTCACGCGATCTGCTTGCAGCCGCCCGCTTGCCGCACTCGCTCGTGTCGCATCTCGCCGCGTTCGAGCGCGCTGTCAACGCAAATATCCACAACAACGGCGCTCGCCTAGCCCAGCTGCACGCGCACTTCGTGGAAAAGGCGCGCAGAGACGACGTCTCGGAAGCACGCGTCTCCGTGGAGGATGCGGCGCGCTGGGTGTTCGCGCGTAGGCAAAAGGAGGACGACGACGGCGTGGACGGAGCTGACTGGGACCCAACTCCTGCCGAGCTCTATGCCACACATGCATTCATGCTCAGAAACACAAAGTGGTTCCATCAGGCATCTGCTGCACCCTCGTCGCGGACCCATGTCAACGTGAACGCCATTTTTATCTGCCGTGACCCGAGCGAAGTCGAAGCACTCTCTTGGATCGAAAAGCAAGCGAAAGGAGCCCGGCCGGGTCCGGCACTAGTTGAATTTCTTAAAAAAGCGAAGACACTCGTTGAGGCGTGAGTCGATCGCGCATTAACCATGATGAACACTGACAGCATGCTCTGTTTTTTCATAGCGCGGCAGCGTGTTCGCCCGTTAAAACTTCTTCGGAACAGCTAGTAATGAATCAGCAAATTGAGTTTACTGAAAACGATATGAGGTTCATTCGTGCCATTAAGTCAGCTGCATTTTCTCCAACTTCGAACGTTTATCAAAACCCATATTCTGATCTCGTCAATCGGGGCATTCTCTCTCGGCTTCCGAGTGGATACGCAATTAAGCCTGCATCACGCTCTGATGGAAGCGTCGGACCCAGTGCATCCGCTCGTGGGATGGATGCCGTGCGGTTATTGAAAGATCTTGGAGTCCTTGCACCTTGGGAAAACACGGTTCTTTTGACGAACGCGACGGGAGGCAAGAGCACATTGCCTTCCATCGATGGACACGGATTTTCCGATTGGGCCGATGAAGCTGTTCGATGCAGCAAATTGTGGAGTGAACGACTTCTGCGCGAGACACCCGTCTTTTACGCGGATAAAGCTGCAGCCAGTGAACCAAGGCGTGAGTCAGAGCCTGACAAACCGATAATACGATCGGAATCCCTCGAACGAGCAATGAACGAGTGCACCATAACACCGCTCGATAGTAACGCGCAAGATAACGCATTCATCGCATCTGACGCGTTTGAGTCTCAACGTCGTGATTTCGGAGATTTGCCCGTGTACGTGATTGATTCGCCGACAGCACAAGAACTGGATGATGGAATCTCTGTTGAAACTACTCCGGAAGGCGTGTGGATGCACGCTCACATTGCAGACCCTACAGCCTATCTCCCACCAGCGCATCCTTTGTCCATGCTTGCCCAACTACGCGGAACCTCCATGTACTTACCAGAGAGACATTATCCCATGCTGCCTGACTCGTTGAGCGACGCGAGGTTTAATCTGGGAAAGTCTTATTGTGCAATGACTTTCAGTTGTCGTATTGGATCTGACGGCGAGATTGCCGACTTCAAAGTTGCACCCTCCATCATTCGCAATATCAAGATATTGAACTATCGTGATGTAAATAAGATTTTGGAGTGGTCCAACGTGTTTGGTGTGAATGCGCTTCCTGAAACCCGAATGCCCTGGGTCAACAAGGCGCTGCGGGACCTTCAGCCCGAACAGAAGTCAACGACGTCTACATCGACCAGCATTGATTCTGTTTCAGCGAAAGAACTACTAGAGATCCAACAAATAGCTACTCGTCACTTGCAACTTAGAATTTCTCGCGGGGGCTTTTCGTCCGATCAACCCGATTACTCTGTTAAGGTCTCGCCATATCCATTGCCTATTACTTCGCAAAATCCTTTGGAGGCTTTCGAGTACAAAGTCAATCAGCCGACGCCCCCTCTGGTCATCTTGGATGCCAATCAGTCTAGTCATCTAGAACCAGCTTCTAACATGGTCTCTGAGTGTATGATCATGGCAAACCGTGTCGCGTCCAAATTCTGTACGGACAATCGAATTCCCGCTATCTACCGAGGGCAGGAGCCGCTTAAGAATGTGTCTCACGAGGAGAGGCACATAATTGAGGACGCCTTGGCGTCCGTTGATCGTTCCAGTGGCATCATGCCTTACATGTCGTTCCGCTCAGTCTTGCCATACTTTTCAAGCGCAACTATTTCCACGAGCCCTTTGTGCCACTTCAGTTTGGGAATACACGCCGGGTCCGCTAGTTCCGTGAGCGAGTTTAGCGGCTACATGAAAGTAACAAGCCCATTACGTCGCTACAAGGACTTGCTCATGCACTGGATGATGAAGAACCACATCCTCGGCGCCCCGCGCATCTTTGATGAGCAAGGAATCATGGCGCTCGCTTCGCGTCTCCATGAGGGTGAAAAGCGCATGAACGCCGTTTCCTCTCGGAGTACCCAGTTTTGGGCAATGGAGTGGGTTCTGCGAAGGGAGGTGCTTTGGCGCACAGGGGCACCTGAGTCGGTGGTGTATTTGGGTGTGGATGCCGGAGATGAGGTTATGAGGAAGATTGGAATCGCGTTGCCTAGTGTTGGCACGGGGCCCCGAGGACCGGTTGTGTGGGGAGAAGCATACAGACGATCAAATGAGTGGGGTGCAAAAGTAGAAAGTTGGGAGGTAACCTTGTCGAGCAGGTGTTTAAGGCCAACCTATCAGGTCATTCTAAATTCCGTTTTTGACTCGAAGTCAGGATTTGGAATCCTAGGTGATTTGGGAGGCCTTCCTGCCCGCGTTGAACTTAAGAGGAGGCGTCATGCGGGTGAGATTGTTATTTGTGTCGTAGACACGGTTGACCCAGCGGGTGGGGTTCTTGTTGTCAAAGAGGAGTAAAGTCAACTACTCATAAGATAAGTGAAAAGTCATGATTCACATAAATAGCTGCAAAAAAATCTTAGAAACCGTTTTTCTCCTTCTTTTTCTTCCCCTTCTTCTTCCGACGAATAATGACGATCTCCTCGTCACTACTACTATCGCTATCGTCTTCACTTGCTACTTCTTTCTTCTTAGACACCTTCTTTTTCCGACTGGCTCGCTCCAAAAGCTTGTCAAGCTCCCCTTCCTCCAACATTTCTTTCCCTCCAGCGATCTGCATTGGCTCCTCGAGAACATTTTCTTTTTTCGAAGGCTTCGGGGGATCAACAACTGCAGTGGGAGTGACCACGGATTCCACATTTGCCGTGGTGGGTGTCACGTTTTCGTCCACAGCCGGTTCCTCATCCGTACTGCCTTCTACCTCCACGCCGCGACGACGCAGACGCCTCCGTCGTTCTCTCTCTCTCTCTCTGCGCTCAGCTTCTTCCTCGGCGGCAGCTTCACTTGCATTCACAGTCGGCATCGTAGGACGCTTTCTTTCTCCAATGAGCTCGCGACCTGAGGGGCCCAAAGGCGAATTCGGCATTCCAGTGCCTACGACAATCCCTGACTGTTGCTGTTGTTGCTGGGCCTGCGAAATGCCAGAGGCATATGAAAGCCGATGAGACACATACATGTCGTTGAAAGGAGTTTGCTGCTGGCTAGCTTGCTGGGGGGGATACATTACAGGACCGTTAGGTCCACCTGGATAACCATACGGATATCCAGGCATTGGAGGGTGCATCCCAGGTCGTTGGTATTGATGCATGGGGAAGCCGCTGTGACCACCAGGCATTGAAAATTCCATGCCAAGAGGTGCTGGCGGTGGCGGCGCGCCGCCGAGAGGAACAACAACACCACCACTTGATGCACGCGAATAGCTGTCGGAATGTTCTGAAGGAGCCCTGTTTCCCATACCCACAGATGTTGCGGACATTGCTGCAGATTGACGATTTGCCAGCTTGTGCCGTCGAGAGGCAAGACTCTGGCGGTCACTAGAAGTACTGCTTCCGCCATCGCTATCAAGCTCGATGTCATTTTCATCGTCAGACTCTGTTCCAGAACTCTCTTCCTTTACTTTTTCCTCCTCTTCAGAGTCAGAAGAATCATACTTCTTGCCCTTTCCTCTCTTGTCACTCGACTTCGCCTTCGATTGGGAAACAGCAGATGACGCCCCTGACGAGCTCCCAGCTCCAGTTTTTGACCTGTCAGCAGAAAGTTCGCCACGCTCCATCATTCGTTGGCGTTCTTTGATTCGCTCGGCTTCAAGCCATTGTTGCCTCAAAGCGAAGTGATTCGCAGCGAGCGTTGGATCTTCGTGGCCTCCTTCAAACCCATATTCACTATACGGATAACCTGGAAAGGGTCCCTGTGGCGCGATTTGAGGAGGCATCTGGGTGGGGTAATGCTGACCAAACATTCCAGGTTGAAGTTGGTTGAACTGAGCCTGTTGGGGATATGCACCATAATCGGCGGGGTATAATTGATTTTGAGGCATATGCTGCTGCATCATTTGCGGATGAGGCATCATTTGCTGCGGCATCATTTGATATGGCGCCATCATTTGTTGTTGCTGCATCATTTGCTGCTGCAACATAATGGCTTGTTGTGGATCGACTGCTCCAGACACAGGACGCGATGGGGGAGGGACAAACTGATTGGGTGGAGGCATCATCATTGATGCACGGAAACCACCCATCTTTCGAAGTGCTTCCCGCTCCTTCTCCCACTTATCGACTTCACCCAGCAAGCCACCCTCGATCTTGGGCTTTGGAGGTGGCGCAGGCTTTGGTGCCAGTCCCGGCAGGGAATAGTGGTTTGTAGTGCCAGATACACGAGGGGTTATACCCAGCGAAGCCGGATCAACCTCCCCTGTTCCGCCAAGTCCAATGGACTTCACAGCTTGTTCATATGAACGAAGCTTCAAAGCTTTTTCTTGCGCCTCTCTCACGTCAGAAGGCAGACTAATCAGAGGCCCGGATCGCATCGGAACTTGACCGCCACGACTGGGACTTTTCTCTAGTAAGGCACCACCGGCAGTCTTGTCCGGAAGTTGCGCAAGTAACGAGTTTTCAGCGTAAATCTTGAAAGGCTTTTCTTCTTCTAGCTCTTCCTGCTCTTCAGCGTGTAAGATTCGCGACAGCAGAGATATAAAAACAACTCACAGGCTGGAGATTCAGCATTTCAGGAGGCGGAGGCATTCCCATGAGTCCAGGAAACGGCATCATGCCTGGAATTCCCGCAACTGGGACACCTGGCATGCCAGGAACAAATCCCGGCATTCCAGGCGTACCAGGCAAAGGAATCATTCCCGGGATAAACGGCATAGCGCCTGGCATCCCCGGAATCATCATTATTGGATTCATAATTATGCTCTGACGTTGCGCCTCAGAATCAACTTCGGCTTCCCCTTCCTCGTCGTCCTCTCCTTCATCTTCTCCGCTTTCATCCGACCCCTGACTTTCATCACTTTGACTTCCTGCATCGTCACTTTCATCATCATCCTCGTCCTTTCCACCAGAAGATACTGCTCGACTCAAACGGCTTTCATTGTTTTTGGCCTTCTTTCCGCCAGCCTGACCAGTCTCACTTCCAATCACAGATCCAGGCCGTTGTCCTTGACCTACACCATACGTGCTGTTCAATTGGTTGGCCATCATCATGGGCAAAACCCCGCTGTGATCCGACAAAACAGAAGAGGCCCGATTGGAGAGGGCCTGAGAATGCCTCTTGTTGGCAGACTGTAGCGACGCAGCCAACGATACATTGTCACTGCTGTCACTGTCTCCCTCTTCTTCGTCATCATTTTCGTCCTCTTCATCCAAGTCGTCCGACGAAGAACCAGAGCTGGTGGTAGTGTCCCGAGTAAGCTTGGACAACCTGACAGCCTTTGCTGGAGCCGCGACAATCTTAGGACCAGACGGGACCATTGGTTGTACTGGGCCGCCGTTCACGTTTTCCACTGACGACTGGTTTGCAAACTGAAGTAACGAAACCAAAAACCGAGTTTGTTTAGGTTGTATTTCGGTCCTTGATTCAATATCTTACATACCTGATACTGCCATGCCCACGTTCCGTCCGGCTGAAGCACAGGAACCGCGACGAGGACCAAGTCAGTTTTCACAACCTCGGCGCCTTTCGAAACAGGAGCAGAGGCAGGAACAGAGGGTTTCGGCGTCAAATCCTCGCTGTTAATGCTGCGTTTCGGTGTATCGCTGTTTGTGTCGATACCCTGTGGACTGCTTGCCATATCTCCGACGGCAGCTAGTCCAACATCCACTTGACCAGCAACGTCAGCATCTGGCCCATCATCGCCAGAAACTGAACGAGATATCACGCTTCCATCAACCACATCATCTTGCGAAGGTTCCACAACAGTAGAGGAAGGCAGGGCTTCGTCGTCCACTGAGGAAGCATCCGCTTTATCCACGGCGGCAACTGGGGTAGCAACACCTCCATCCCCTGGATTAGATTTCATTTTGGGCTTAGGTAATGGCCCACCCCTCTGCGCTTCCAACCATGAAATCAACCCCTTCACCTTTTCCAAAACCTCCCCACCTTCTACCCCTACTCTTGCATCTACACCGCGCGCGACGGCTTCCGCCCATTTGTCTGAAAATCCACTCCGACGCGCTGCCCGCTTGTCTTGAAGGACGAGCTCAAACATCTTCTTGGAACTCATTCCTGTCTCAGGAGGTGCCTGACTCAATCCCGCGACTTCATCCGTCTTGAGATATAATAGGCCCCAGGCTCCGCACCCCGCCTCCACCGCTGCGCTCAAGAAACCATATTCTCGGCTTCGTCCCACATTACTACCAACTGTAGATCCAGCCAAGGGACTCGACCCGTCGTCTCGCAAGAGACCCGAAGGGAAAGGTGAAACTCCGATGTCCCCATCGCGCAGCTCCACTTCGCGGCCAATCAGGTTCGCTTCCAAATGAAATGTGCCAAGTGTCGCAGTGATCCAACGAAGCGCGTCCAATACGGGCAAAGCACCGCCACCACCACTTATATAATACGGTACGATATGCAAAAATTCGGGTGTGGGGCGTGGGTCCGTGTCTGATTCAAGAGCGCGAATGGGGTCGCGTGGAATGAGTCTTGGGTCCTGAGCGACCGTTAAAAAGCTCTTTCCAGATTTTTGGGCCGGCGTATCACTGGCAGCCTGTCCTTCTTTTGGAGTGGGCGGCGCGAGGCCAGCCATGACAACTACGCCATCCATTTTCACCGCAGGAAACGACGCGCCATCGCGCGCCATCGTCGCTTGCTGATTTGGTCCGTGTGGCTGCGCGTCAAGTTCGCATAGATCCATCGCGCTGTCGTTGAAGAACGAGATGTAGTCCAGAAAAACATGCCTCACTGATTCGACACGAAATAGGGGTACAGGAGCCGGCCCCCCATCTGCAGCGACTCTACAGGCTTTTCGATAAGTCTCACGACTCTCGTAAAATGACACATCCGGGTTTCGGAATGAGCTTGCACCGCCGGCAGTGGCAAGGTAGATGTTACCCGTGCTGTTCGCCGAGTCAGAAGCCCCGTCCATTGAGCTGTTACGCTTTGACTTGTCTTTTTTGTTGAATAGTTTGAGGAATGAACCGCGATTCTCCTTCTTCTCCAGAGGAGAATTTCTCTTGTCGGAATCGGAATAGTCGCCTGCCACGTGCACGTTTCCTACCACGGCATACAAGACCCTCCATGTTGGGTTATAGCCAACTTTAACGCGAACCCATCCTTCAAAGTGCATCGGGGTTCCAAATCCCTTCACTTGACCAACTGATGTCGTTTTGAAGGGAGTTAATCCAACGTCCTTCCAGGCACGCTGACCGTCTGGCTCTTGGAAGCCATCAGTAGATTGATCCTTAGTTACGGTTGGAGCACCCAGGCGTCGCAGAGTCACATGGTGATTGATCTTGGATGCCTACAGGTTCACAATCAGTTCTTACTACTTTTTTTTAACGCTGAATGTGTCATACGAACTTCAAATTGAGATAGGCGAATGGCCGTAACCCATTGGTTCGCGGCAATAGAGCTCCTGAATGTGAAGTACACGAGGTTGGCGGGATTGAGATTCACAGCGACGCAGATATCATAAGGGGTCGGAGGTGGCGGAGATTCGGCATGAATCATGGGAGCTTGGAAGCCAAAGGGCATAATTTCTGCCATTGCGTTTGACATGGAGAGAACAAGGGGCGGATTCGCCTTAAGGGAATTCAGGACTGCAGCTGCGGGAGCTGTAGGAGTGCCTTCGGATTCGATAATGGACTTGACAGATGGATTCGGAAAGTACGGAGCTGCGGCAAGGGCTGCGAAACGCGGGGATGTGAGACAGGGCAGGCCATGAGTGAGATGAGCTCTTCACCTTCTGGGACGGGAAACAGGGCAAGCCGTGCGCCATCAAGCTCTGCCCAGTACTTTGCCCATCCTACTTTAGACATTGCCGAAAGGGGAGACGCCTTGTGTGTGAGGATGGGCCCGACAAGGAGGTAGAGGAAACCCGCGGCATACGGCTTGCGAGCATGACTCGCAACAAGCGGCGCCAAATCTGCGAGCGCTTGACCGAGCGCATGCGCGATGGCGACGGGCGAGGAAGTTGCGGTGTTGAGCGAGGGCAGGGACCCGCCGATACCTCCAGGTCCATGTCCCAACCCGGTCGCTTGCCCCGCTCCTTTTCCCGTCTCTGTTCCCGTTCCTGTCCGCGAGTGGCCCGTTGCCATCGCTGTCACCGTCGCGTTTGCCGCCGTGTTGGTGGCGACCACGTCGTCAATGTCACTGCTCGAATCGTCGCTGTCGTGAGCGCTCTCCTCTTCGCTCGATTCCTCCGTGCCAGAAGATGACCCGGAATGCATCGGCACGATTCGCGGTGGCACGCGTTGCGGCACCACGCTTCCTCGACGTGGGCTTCGCGCTGTCTCCATTTTCTGGTTCTCAGTTCGGAGAAACCCGTTCGGCCCTGGCCTAGAAACTCACAAACTTCGGCTTTAATGGAATTCAATTTCTTCAAAGTTTGGCATGATGGCCCGTCTTGGATCCAAGAAAAACTTTGCCACCTCGGGATGGTTCAACACTTTTGGCAAGGGCAGCCACTACATCGTCAAGCTCGTAGATCTCCCCTACATGGTCTGCATGAATAATGCCTTGACGCATCAGGTCAAGAACGCGAGCAATCTTGGCGTTTCGTACGCTAGGCGACATCTTCGCCAACTCAAACGTCAGCCAATAACCACGAACCGTAATGTCTCTGAATATCAAAGAGGGTCCATGAACTTCCGCCTGGTAAGAGGGCTTCAGCAAGGACTCGAAATTTGCGATGGTTGGACTCACAGTCACTCCGCCAAGCGCGCCATATACGAAGACTGTGCCCCCCCGTTGGACAGCTAATGTCAAAACAGTAGTGGAGTTGCCTCCAACTGCTGAAATAGCGCCATGTGGCCTTTTGCCACCAGTCGCTTGCAAAATGGCCTTCACGACGCGTTCGGCAGTGTCCAAACCCTCTGTGGCAATTACCGCATCCGCGCCCAGATCCAAAAGCTCTTGAACTTGCTGCTTTCTTCGCACAATGTTGACAGTTTTGATTCCACGGTCCTTCGCGACAGTAATCAGCATACGGCCCAATGCAGACCCCGCGGCGTCTTGGAGAATCCAATCGCCTTTGCGAGGAGCAAGCCCATCAAGCATACCCAAAACGGACAGTGGGTTAACGAGAGCCTGAGCGGCAGAAGTGTCGGCAACACCGTCTGGAACCGGCACCACATCTTCCTCTCCAACCACGACATATTCTTGCCAAGAGCCGTTTCCGACAGCGCCCTGCACGAGCGTCACGACGCGTTGACCTTTCGTAACTCGCGAAACTCCTGGGCCCACATGGGACACGATCCCGACCCCTTCAAACCCTGGAACAGCAGGAAAACTTTTGGGTCTGAAGCCTGCGTAGCCGCCATCGAGAGCGTTGACGTCTGAAGGATTAATGGGACGGAGCACCAGACGAACCAGGACTTGATTCCGATCTGGATATGGGATGGGCGCTACTCTCGTGCGTAGAACTTTGGCAGGCTCACCAAACTTGGTGATGATGACTTGTTTGTTGGTCTCAGTTGGGGTAGTCATTGCGGAAAACAAGTTTTGCAAATGGTAGGAACAATGCCACTGCCCATCTCTGACTAACAGGCGCCAATGCACAGAGCCAGCAAATCGGATTCCCGCGCGTCGTCAGCGATGAATTCCAAGCGATCCTCTCAGAGAATTCGCCAAAGAATTGGGCCATTTTCGGTTATGATCGAATGTCGAGTGACCTCAAGGTGCTCGGCTCTGGAGGTACCCCCTGGCCACTCCTTCTCGCCTTGTTTCTGACTTCGGTTGATTCAGACGGGGGCCTCGAGGAGCTCGCTGAGGAGTGGGACGACTCAAAGATTCTCTACGCATTCGCGCGAGTCGTCGAACCCATTTCTAATCTGCCTAAGTGTGTCTTCATTTCATGGGTGAGCACTATGTTTTTGACCTTGGCTGGAGAATGTGACTGTCTCAATATGGAGAGTGGCTTTCGGGTTGGGGGTGGAGACATTGGATATTAAATTCTCGATCAGTGTGGCGACGGCGTGCCTGTGGCCAAGAAGGGTCTATTTCACTCTCACGTGAATGATGCAGTCAAATTCTTTCGTGGATTCCACGTTCACATCAACGCTCGTGCTGAGATTGATGTCACTCCCGACGCAATAATGAAGAAGATCAAGGATTCTTCTGGCGCGAAGTATTCGATTCATAATGAAGGAGCAAAGAAATCAGCTCCTCCAGCTCCGGTGGTGAGTTTCTGTACGTTGTTCTCCTCTCACTGGTCAGCATCACAGGGTTCCTCATACACACCTATCCAAACTACCCCGAAACCAATGTCCTCGTCCCCAGCTGCCTTCAACAAGCCAACTTCTTCATATGTTCCGCCTCCTTTCAACAAACCCGCCTCTCCTGCCGCGTCTACTTCTCCTTTGTATAGACCTGCACCCAGTTACACTTCGGCCCCTGCCGCTCCACGTTTCTCCAAAACAGATGCCCCAACGTCATTCGTACCCCCAGCTCCCGTTGTTTCTGCTTTGCCGGCGGGACTGAATGCGAAAGCTATTTTCACCTACGTGGCGCAAGAAGCGAATGAGATCAATTTCAAAGAAGGAGACATCATCACGGCCATTGTAAAAGTTGATGACGGTTGGTGGCAAGGCAAGAACCCCCAAGGTCAAGTGGGCTTATTCCCCTGTAATTACGTTGAAGAAGTTGAGTTGGCACCCGCCCCGACCCCTATTGCGGCTCCATCTCCTGCTCCCGCCCTCTTCAACCGCCCTAGCGTGTCTCAGCAGCAACCACAGCCTGGCGTGTTCAACCGTCCGGCAGTGACACCCGTTTCGGAGCCACCTCGCCCAAGCGTGACTTCTCCTTCCACGTACATGAGCAGCGCGGCTAACAAATGGCTCGGTGACGATGAGCCCAAGAAGGTCAGCGGATACGCGGCGTCCTTTGTTCCAGCAACGCCAGCAGAGGATCGTGTTGCAGCTGAGAAGGAGCGCCGTGAACGTGAAGACCGTGAAGCGAGGGAGCGGGCTGAATTGGAGGTTCGTCAAAGAGATGAGAGAGCGAGAAAAGAGGTTGATGAACGAGAAGAAAGACAGAGAGAAGGTTGGTTTTCGCTGCCGTTGTGTCCACTCCTGTTGCTGACTAGATTACGCCTACCATCAGCCGCTCTGGCTGCTACCGCCGCACCACCTGCTCCAATTTTTGGGTCCGCTCCAGTTTCGACTGGCCTGTTCGCAAAGGCCATGTATGCTTACGACGCCCAGGAGGACAACGAAATTAGTTTCGCCGAAGGCGAAATTATCAATGCCATCGAAAAGTTGGATGAAGGCTGGTGGCAGGGTACCAACGCTGCCGGTCGGGTTGGATTGTTTCCGGCTACTTACGTGGAAGAAGTATCTTCCGCCCCTGTTGCTGTGAGTTCTCAATTAGCCTGACATCACACAGCAATCTGAAGTCTGAATACCCTAGTCAAATTTCTTTGCGTCTACGCCTGCCGCTCCACCTGCTGCTCCTCCGTCTGCTGCTCCTGCGGCTGACCAAGTAGAAGCCATTGCACTTTACGATTATGCTCCGACTGAGGATAACGAGATCGGCTTTGCCGCTGGTGATCGCATCACAAACATTGTCTTCATCAGTGACGACTGGTGGCAGGGACGGGTGAACGGAGTGGATGGCCTCTGTGAGTTTATATAATTCACCTTACTATTTCGTACTAACTACTATGATGCATCCTAGTCCCGGGAAACTATGTAGAAGTGCAGAAGTGAAGAGAAAGAAGAGAGGGTGCTTCTTCTTTGTGCAGGTGGAAGAAATAAACATCACAAACTTTTTTTTCAAAGAATTGGGAAGGAGGTGAGATGGAGATGAGAAACAAGTCGGTTTTTTGGGGGACCCCCAATTGCAAATCGGAAATGACGCCATCGGTCCTCCACCCGCAAGGAACGAAATCATGAAAGTGTCAAATCAATCTGCAACTCTGCAAGCATGGCTCTCACCGAAGCATCACCTCTATTACCGCAAAGGGGAGCAGCCCTTGTGCGAGGTTTGAAAGCCCAATTATCCTGAAACGATATCCTGAACGCTATCGGACAAACAGGCTTGAAAGCGCGGCATCTGATCATGATGTCTGTAGGGGGAACTATCGGTACAGGGCTTTTTGTTGCATCGGGTCAGACTGTGGCAGCAGCCGGTCCTGCCGGGGCGCTGGTGGCTTACCTAATTGTTGGGGTGATGGTTTACTGCGTGTTAACATCTCTGGGTGAGATGGCAACACTGATGCCTGTTAGCGGCAGCTTTCATGAATACGTGAGTAAATGTCCTTCAACTTTACCGGTTGTAACCAACTTAATAGGCGGCTCTTTATGTGGATCCTGCTTTGGGTTGGACATTAGGGTGGAACTACTGGCTTCAGTGGGCAATTAGTCTGACATCTGAAGTCGTTGCATCCGGTCTAATTCTGAACTACTGGTTCCCGTCAGTACCAGCTTGGATGCTGTCCGCAGTCGTGCTCGCAGTTCTTGTCTTTGTCAACACTCGTTCTGTGTCGTCATATGGTGAAACAGAGTATTGGCTGTCCATGATCAAGGTCATTGCAGTCTTGGGATTTGTAGTGGTGGGCTTCCACATCGACATCTTTGGCAGCCAACAAGTCCCTGCGGTTGGCTTGCAAAATTGGAAGATTGACGGAGCGCCATTTAAGAATGGATTCGGTGGCGTTTTCTCTATTATTTCAATCGCATTTTTCGCCTTTGGCGGCACGGAGCTGGTCGGAGTCAGTGCTGGCGAAGTGGAAAACCCCCGAAAAAACGTCCCTATCGCGATTAATCAAACATTTTGGAGGATCCTCATCTTTTACGTTTCTTCGATCGGCATCATTGGACTTCGTAAGTTTCTCACTTGCTTTTGATGGGCGGACACCCTTTGAACCCTTGAAAAAACGCAGTTATACCCAACAATGATCCTAGTCTTTCCCTCTCCGCCAGTAGCGGAGATGTTTCCATTGCTCCGTTCACGCTTATTCTGCAACGAGCAGGTTTTACATCAGCTGCCAACGTGATGAACCTTGTCATTCTCTCAGCCGTCGTGTCAACAGCAAATTCCGCCATGTATGCTGCCTCAAGGACACTCATGGCTTTATCCATGCGAGGGCAAGCGCCTAGAATCTTTGGCCTTGTAAACCATAATGGGATACCAGTTTATGCTCTTGGAATGACGGTCGCCATTGGATCCATTGCATTTCTCGGCATCGCTTTAGGAGAAGGCGCATTGTTCAACTGGTTGCTTACGATCACGGGAACGTCAGGATTGCTCACATGGATGTCCATTTCCGTGTGCCACTTGCGCTTTCGGGCAGCATTCAAAGCTCAAGGCAAGAGTCGAAGCACTTTGCCATATTTGGCGCCCTTTTATCCTTACTCTGACTACGCTGCTATCATTATGGGGTTGTTCATTCTTATTGGACAAGCAGTTTCAGCATTATATTCTCCATCAGTAGATGTGAGCGTATTGGTATCCGTCTTTGGGGGAGTTCCTTTGTTCTTTGGCTTGTTAGTTGGTTACAAGTTTCTGTTTGGGACTACACTTGTCCCATTGCGCGACTGCAACTTTGATTTCATTTGATTTGTCATGACCTCTCACTCCGCACTCAATAAAGAGACTCAAGTTACCCTGTATTTTACTTTGTTTCTCAATCAGATTCTCTTCTTTTTGGATCCAGAACCACCTGACTCGTTCCCGCCGCGCTTTTTCCCTTCACTTGCACCTGTGAGAGATATGCCGTACTTGACCCCCATCATTTTGTCAAGTTGCTTCATCTCCTTGTCCAACTTCTTTTCTTGGTCATGTCCACCTCGTCCGCCTCCTCCACTCAATTCTTTCCTGCTTTTGCGACCATCTGCATTCTTGACACCAAACTGGTACGCAGTTTTGGGCATTACCACCTGGCTGTCCTTGTACGCTTGGAACTCTTCCTCCGTGTCAAAGTCAAACCGCCGTAATTGTGTTTTTTTGCGAGCCTTGATTCCTTGATCAAGCTGATTCGCGTCCGCGGCTGCCTCCTCCTCTTCGTCTGCATCGTCAGAGTCATAGTATTGATCGAACTCCGGATCTTCTTCTCCGTAGTTGTTGGCGAGACGCGACAGGGACAGACCCGATTTTTTGGGTTTTGAAGGAATGCCTTCCGCCGTGATAAGCTTTTCGGCGGTTCCCGCCCCTTGCAGTTCATTGAGCATAGCCGCCGAAGATTTCAAGATGGCGTCTACAGACATGGTATCCGCGCCAGTCTTTGCCGTCGATGAACTGAGGTTCTTTCCCGCTTCCCCGGCAAAGTCGGCAAACATGTTGTCTTCGTCGTTATTAGCAGAATTAAGTGGATTCGAGACTCCGGCAGCAACAAGTAGCGTTTGCCTAGTTCCAGGGTCACACTCGTCATCAGAATCTAAGATGGGCTTCGCAAAGTAAGTTTTGGGACCCGTTGAAACCTTGTCAGTCTTGACGCGCTCTCCAGTGGACTTGTCCACGACTTCAAGCTCATAATCCCGCCCGACGTCGGCGAAGATGCTGTCGATTTGAAGGCTCTGATCAGAACGTCCGAAAAGTAATAGAGTGCACTTACTCGTCTCCATCATCCATCGCGTCAGCATAAGCAGCTTCCGTTCCCTCCAATTCAGCCTTTAGTTTCTCCTCGCGCTCTTTTTTCTTCAGCGCCTTCTTTTCACCCGCCGTCATGCTTTCCTTGTTGCGTGTTCCCAAACGCACAGAGGCAAGAATCTCTACAATTTTGCCTATAACGATCTCTGAATCTGCGGTGGAAGGCTTCAGCTGAGGGGGCAAGTTAGACGGCCACAACACTGTCAAGCCCTTCATATCTCACCTCATCCTTCACCTCTGCCTTGCTTCTGATTACCGTGGTTGGAATATCATCTCCCCTCAGGTCCCAGCAGAACGCCATACGACCAGCTCTGAAAAGCTCATTCTTCTGAGGAATCATTTTCGCATTAGCATCCATAGCAGCGGTATGTATCAGTTCCGCGAATCCTGAATTGAAGATAGGTTTTGAGGAGGTTGCAGCCACAGTTTCATTCGCTACTCGTTCGAGGTATTCCTCGGCCTCTTGCTCCCTGGCGCGATGGATCAGGAAAGTGAGATGTATCATTTGAAAACAGAATAGTAACTCACTTGGTCGCCTGGTCATCCGTCTTTTGCATCTCGGAGCGCACCTTCTTGAGCAGGGCAAAGTCGAGACCCTTGACGAGATGCGTGTGCTTCTCGTCGCCACCAAGATACTTTGATTGTTGGTAAAGAGCCGTCTTGATATCCGCATTCTCGCCTTGCTCCCTTTCTTCGCTGGTGCATTGAAGCAGTGAGCTTGGCTTGCGAAGTTCAACCACGACCTCACATTGCCGTCAACCGCGCAAGAATGTCCTCAGAGTCCGCGAAATCAGGGTTGTTGCCCTGTCGACGCTCTTTTGCGCGGTCACGGAATTTGGGACCGTCTTCGGTTTCGGGACTCAGGTTCAGGTTGCCGACCGTGAGAACAACTGCGCGACGAAACGAGATGGCAGAACAGACGCTTACTCAGGCTTCTTTCGGAACTTTGCAGGAACTATGCGCGCAGAATCATTTGCAGGCTTTCGTTGCGGAGGGGCCGGCTTACTACCGTCACCAATCGAACAGGTTAGGACCGCCCTCAACTGTGGTCGCACCCCCGCACAGGAACCGAGAACTCACGCAAATTTGGCAGGCTTAGCTGCCTCAGCCCCGGATGACTGCGGCCGCGGGGTGGCAAGCAGCTTCCGAAAGTCGTTCTGACTCAACGACATTTTCTTGTGTTTATTGAAGGGGGAAAATGAGGACGAAAGGAAAGATGATTCAAGACTGAATCAGTTGGTTGCGATCAGCGCCTCCAAACATGCCTTCCCAGCACCAACTTCGAGCTCCTCAACTTGCTCCGGATTGATGAATTCACCACCCAAGCGACCAGCAAAGATCATGGTGGTAGCAGCAGCACGAATGCGAAGGTCAGCCTCGATACGCCCGCCAATCTGGGCGGTCTGGCGACCCGAGCAAGCAGCCAAGTGAAGAAGCATAAAGGACTCCATCTCGAGTGTCACAGCGTTCGGGTACTTTGTCGTCACAGTTTGAAGGAGCTCGTTGTTAGCGTCGGGGAAGCGAATGTCCTTCCTGGCTTGCGAGCAGTAGAAAGAATCGGCTGTTACGTTGAGACCATGGGAGACCTTATCAGCACCAACAGCGGCGCGTAGTTGCTGAAGAAGCTGGAAACCCAGTGGAGGTAGATAAATACATCCACCTAAGTGTTGACGTAATCAACCAAAAACAACTCACGTTGTTAGAAAGCTCTGCGTCGGCCTTTACTGGCTGAGAAATCAGGTAAGGAGTAGCAGCATCGGATCCAGTGAAGTAGTCAAAGTTGCGCGTGACAGAGACGGAGCCTTCGTCGGCGACGCACATGGTTCCGACCTTGACCGCGTCCGAGATGGAGCCACATGAACCAAATCTAAAATAAATACATAAGTCATTTGCGAGATGTGAACTGCACCTCCGCTTCCTACCGAATGATTTGCATGGGACCCTCAACAACGGCACGGACCTCGCGCACGAAAAAGTCCATCATGGACATGCCCATTCCGATGGCAACGATCGACACGGGAACGCCCTTGTACGCGCCGGTGATGGTAAGGTATCCACGCTTGGAGAGAATCTTGTTGACGGGGACGTCGGCATCCAAATGTTTGGCGACAAGCTCGGCGCGGGCCGGATCGCCGACCGTAAGAATCTTGTTGGCGGTCTCGCCGGATTTGGTGCCGACGTGGTATGTGCGGCCGTCCTCGCCCTGCGGGTTGAGTGAGCTCACGATGTCGTGCTTGGGCGTCGGAGGAATCGGATGACATGGTGCTCGCATGCGCTAGCGACCAGCTCCGATTGTAGAGGCAGGGGGATGAGGGCAGGCACGACGCACTTACCAGAGGGAAGTTGGCGTCACTGAATTTCATCTAATTTGGAAAAAAGTAGTTGGAAAATTTTCTGATTGGCTTGACTGTGAGGGAGGGAGCCACAAGCGAAATTGGGCATTCGAGCCGTTCCGCCATTCGTCCGACCGATCCCCGAAGTCGTGCATTGCAATGCAGGAGTGTAGGCTCACCTTCTTGCCATCAGTCTTTTCGCTCTTCGCAGGGACAGACATGGGCGTAAGAACCTCCTCCGCGACAGAGAGGGACTTCACCCCCTCCACTAGCGCAGTCCCAAGCGGGACAAATTTTATGAAAGTCTCGCATCTGGTGATCGAGGTTGGCACACCGTTTTGGAAGGTTGACGTTGTCGTGGTCACAGTCCTGGTGATCTTCTGCATTCGTGCGGGTTGGGATGCGTGCTTCGGAGCTGAAATTCACTTGTCAAATTGGCACGAAATCTCCTTGGTCGCTAATCCTGTTCGTGCCCCCTCTCGGAAATTGGGAGGCAGGTGCTAAGCCAATCAATTGATTCAATCACAAAATCGAGCATTTTCATTTAGTTCCGCAGAAAGAGGGAATCAAGCAGAATCAGGCGAAAACAGCTTGAACGTGCGATCATACGACGCTGTCACAATGTGCCTCCCATCCCCACTCACATCGCAACTCATCACCTTCCCTTCCAAGCCCGCCAAGCTCTTCAACGGCTTCCAGTCTCCCTCCGAGAAAATCTTGCATGTTCCATCATACGACGACGAAACCAAGTGGCCTCCAGTGAGCAGTTGCTTCCGCAAAGACCACCCCTCCCGTTCATCCTCCCGCCCTGCAGGATCCATATGCACGTCGCCATCCACATCCTCTTCTTCTTCTTCTTCATCCTCTCCATCCACGCGCATCCGTGAAACCCCAAACCGCGGCGGATTCGCAACACTCCACTCTGCTGGCGCCCCCGCCCCTTCAAACCCGTCCCCGGCGCTCCAGAACTTGACCTGAGAAACCAGATTCGTGTGCGCCGGGATCGTGTAGCTGCATCGAGCCTGGCGCACATCCCAGATGCGGATCGTGTTGTCTTCGCTCCCTGTTGCGAGTACGTGTCCGTTCGGGCTCCAGTCCAGGCACAGCACGGGCTTCACGTGGCCCTGCAGGACCATGATACTGCGTCCGCTGCGGAGATCCCAGACGCGCCCGATGGCATCATAACCACTGGAGGCGTGTTTGAAAAGGGGGTGTATATGGAGTGAGCGGAATATCATCGGAAACATCACATTGGCACATACGCAGAGGCAACGAGCGCTCCGTCTCCTTGAAAGCCCATGCAAAATACTTCCCGCGAATGGCCTTCCTGTACGAGCAGTTGTTCCTGTCGCTCCGCGTCCCAGAGCCGCCACGTTTGGTCAAAGCTGGCAGTTCCCACATATCGCCCAGACGGATGGAACGCGACCCGCGCAACGCGCATTTCGTGACCTTTGAGGTTGCCAATCGGTAAAGGACTGGCAGGATACCAGTCGTCAGCTGTTGAGCGAATCAAATGGAAAACGAAAGTCCCACACCTCTCAAAATTATGCAAGTTGACTGTCCCATCCATTCCACTCGTCACAAGATTCAATGCCCCGGCCGTTTGCGAGAGTGTGCTGCCGGGATGGAACGCGATACCGCTCACTTTCTCTTTCTGCCCCTTCAGCGTGAGGACGGCGTTGCAGTCCGGGATACCCCACAGCTTCACTAGGCCGCTCCAGGAGCCCGTAGCGAGAAGCCTGCTGTTGGGTGCGAAGGTACAGAAGCTGAGTGGGCGTTCGTCGCCGATTTGGGAGGCAGAGAAGGAAAATGTCTGTTTACAGAAACGGTCAGGACATGCGTTGCGTCACAACTGCCAACATGGTTGCGTACTTTTAGTTTAGTAAACCATTCGAGCTTGGTCTTTTTCCGGGATGTCACATTGGTATCGAGCTCGGCGCGTTGGGCCATTAATCGTTTGGAGGCGCGAGGAAGCGACCATTCTGAAATCCATTGCCTGCATTCCATGAGAGATTCACCACCTAACGGGTAAAGGTTTTTCATTTCATGGGGTGGTTTGCGCATCAAGCACTATCGCTGTTGATCCAGCCAGCTAACTTCTTAAGGATATGCCACTCACCAGGATAGAAAAACTCTTCATGTACGTCGCGTTCGTCATCAGAATCATCTGTGTCATCGTCCGTGTCCATTCCGTCCTCGTCGCCAGAGGCATCCACCGTGCCGTACTTCTGGAATCGCATAGTCATGAGTTCTCTAAGACGGTCGCGCCTATCTCCTGGTCCTTCGCCAAAGAGCGTGACAGGTTCCTTGTAGCCCCGCAGCTTTGCCCTGACGCGGCGGTCCTCGGTGGGGACTGCGGACGCGATGTGTGGTGAATGCCTGTCTTCGGAAGGACAAGGGGAAGTACCTGCAATGTTCCTCGCCATCTTCTTTCGCTCAAAGTCGTCGAGGACGGCCTGGTGTTCCGCCTGTGCGCGCATGGACGTGTCGTTGAGGAAAGCGGAAGCATCGCCGCGCGAGTCTGAGTAGCGAGTGGATGAGAGGAATACAATGCACAGAGAGAACAAAGAGATAACAGGGAGGCGTACCGAGGTCGTCGAGGGTGCGGCCCTGTTTTGGGGGTTTGCGACAGTTGGGATGGTTGCGATCATGAGACAGAGTTTGACAGAGATTTGAGTAGACGAAGACACGCACCGAGGGCAAAGAGGACGCATTCGCGAAGGAGGTGGCGGCGGCAACCCGTCCTTCGAGAGACCCAAAGTGGATACGTCCGCTTCCACTTCCGCTCATTCTTCGTCAAAAATGATCCTAAAACCACCACCACCGGCAGATGCCCTCTCCGCAGAGGTCCTCGTTCGGACGGGTGCTGTAGCGTACGCAGTCCGCGTCGCAGGCATCGCGCTCAACTCAACCGACCAGATCCGCGTGGACCCCGCCTCCCACTCCCTGCTCATCCATCCGGCCCACGCAGACGCTCCACAACCAGTCGTACGTATCATTTCCTTCGATGTTCTCTGTCCTTGAGTCCTGATTCCTGTCTTGGCGCCATTTCACCAGAAATGGATCCAGCTGCCCACTCCAAGCGACACACCCCTCACTTCAGTTTCAGTCTCCATCACACCAGCATCTGCAAGCACAGACGAAGAAGATAGTCTCAACTCAGTTATATCTATCTCTGCCAAATGCGCCCCTTCTACTGCAAGCGTCTGGCCCTCTCCAGAGTCATCCAACGCTGCGGCGCTCAAACCCAACTGCGCCTCGCTTTCCATCCGCTGTCACATATGCTCTCTCCACCTCTCGCATCCATGCGCACGCTTTTCCACAGCTGCTGACTTGCCCTCAGAACACTGGCGTGAACTCGTCGACTGCTGGGCTTGCCATCAGGAAGACTATTCGCATCTCAGCAAAGGTCATTTTGCAAACGTCATTCCAGCTCGAAGGCATAACATACTTGTTGCTCAAGGATATATCGTTGTGCATGAGCGCGATCTGGACTTGAACGCATTGACGGTCGGTCCACAGGTTCAAGATACCATTGATACCCGAGCGGACCCATCGCAAGAACACTGTCATGAACAGTCGCATAAGTACAAGAATTCACAAGATTCTCACTCGCATGCGTATTCGGATTGCCACGAGGTAACATATCTTCCGCTTTATTTTCCTCCCGCGGAAGCTCAAAGAAAGTGGGATCCATCGTCGCTCCTCCTCCATCGACACCCTCCACTGATACAAGCTTCCAATACCAAATAACTTTCACGTGAACGTCTCTTGCTTCCCTCCTTGCTGCTTTGTCGTCCTTCCAATGCGTGCTGGGTGCATCTCGCAATGCGCCCCCCGTTGATGGGACTGTGGAAGGTAGTGTGGATGCGGTGAGCGGGATGCCATACGTGTAGGAGAAAGTGCAACTTCTTGACACCCTGTCTTGTTTATGGATCCTTACTTGACGGGCTACACTGTTGACTATATTTCCAATTCTTCTTCTTCCCAAGAGCCCTCGAATTCGTTTTGTCGATTCATATCCAATCTAGTCACTGACCTTTTTTTCGTTGGGCTGACCTGCAGGTGGCTTCAGTGCGCGATGCCTTCACGGTCCTGTGGGATCACGTCTCCTGTGCGCGGTGTCAGGCTCCGCTTGGGGATGCACTTTCTTGGCCCAATACTGCGGTCAAGCACGGCGGGGACCAATACGTTGCCATCAAGTTGTACAAGTATGGCTTGGACATTGACCTTGGAAACAAATGGTACCCTTTGATTGTTTTATATCCTGGTTTGACGGAAGATACTTTTGCAGGGTTCTTCATCAGCCGTTTTTGGCCTTCTTCGTGGATGAAATGTTGGAGGCTGCCAACGCTAATGCGAGCTATAAGTTTGCCGTTGTGTGCGGCGAGCGAAAGGAGCCGAGCTTGCTGGTTGGTGTTTGATTTTTGTGCCCTTTCTCAACTTTTTTGTGGTATTGACCATCAAAACACACAGATCTGGCTGCTCAACTGGAACATGCGTTATGCGAACAGCATAACAGGTGACTGCCGTCTCAGGCCCGCTGTCAAGGTGGGCTACCTGCGTTGCGACGATCCGGGTGCGGCGGAGATAGTTACGGCGTGGGAGGTTGACAAGAGCGTAGAGCGGTTGCATGTTGCGGACACGTTTTACCCAAAGCTGTGGGAAGCGCTTTTCGAGTCGAATGCAGGCTTGTTGAAGGAGGAGGGAAAGAAGGTAATGGGTGGGTTCTATGCTGGATATTTCCTTTCACATTGGGATGAAAGTACATAGGATTGGAAGAAGGGTCAAGTTATTCCATTCCACACACACACACAGAGAGAGAGAAAGAGAGAGAGAGAGTAATATGCTCACCTGCGTATTTGCGGTGTGAAATCACAAAATACCCTGCTCGCCTTCTGTACCGACGTGTCCTTCGGCACTTAAAATTCTGTCCCAGGAACTAGCAACCCTTGCCGGCATTGAGTAGTTGCCTTCTGCACCAGTTCACGCTATACATGCAAACTGAGGACGTCTAATCCCCGATGATGAAGGGGAGGAACGAGCAAAAAGCCCCCGAACGCTGGTGTTGCCAACAAGAATCAATTCACCTCACAGTGCTCAACGCCATCCTGCTTTCGGTCTTTATTCCTTTACGCGTTTAAATAATCATATACAGGAAAGACTTGATTCAAGATGACATAGCGTCCATTCTCAATATTCTTTGCATCACCACCAAACGAGAACAATGGAATCATTATTTTTTTCAGGCCCATTTAAACCCGATATTCAAGTTGAAATCGGCAACATTATTCATAATGCAACCTCAGCATATTATTATTAACTTGCACCGTTTCAACAAAATAAAGAAAATCGACATGGTGCTATATCTGTACATACTTAGCTTTGATTCTTCAAAAACTCAAACACATATTTCCTCTATCGAATAAATGCCACTCTGTGTCAAGATAGTCTTTTGCATACCATCTTGCATTCAGAAACGAGAATGGTTTATGTGATTCGTGGCAGTAAATTTTTTTTCCGCCCTTGTCGCCCTCACTCTTCTCTTACACGAATTCGTACCACTGATTTTCAATTGTGGCCGTCTCAACTGCTTTTCAAGTGAAATAGTCAACTTTGAATATTCTGCGAATGGATGTGGACCTATCAGATTCCGAGACTCAAATGACGAATCTCAGTCACCAATCTGCGTGCCAGATTGAAAATGGAAAGATTTTAGAATGACCAACTGCATTTATCGAGCCGATCTGGATATTTGGACAATGGAGAAGTCTGTCAATGACTCGTCCACGGCAACGAAGACCCACATGATATGAATCACACTGGGCATGGAAATATAGAATATTTCATATATACCAGGTTTTTTCTTTAACAAAACCTTGCCGAGACGACAAATAAAAAGAACCAGAGTTTATTTTATGTGGCATCCCATCCTACGGGGTGAGTTCTTGTTGGGGAAATGTGAGTGTTTTCGACAAAGGACCAACAAACCAATATTATTATACTAACGGGGAGAAAGAAACGTAACCAGGAAAGAAAAGTCGACATAACTAGCTTCAAAAGCATTTGCGATGAACGATGGATGGTCCAGACTCGTCATACTCCTGCTTGGACACCCACATGGACTGAAAGGTGGAGAGAGAAGCCAAGATGGACCCACCGATCCAAACAGAGTACCTTCTCTCCGGCGGTGCCACGACCCGAATCTTCATGCTGGAAGGCGCCAAGGCCGACATCTCGCGACGCATGCGCTCCTCCAGGCCCGGATACAAGGTCGTGCCACCAGACAGCACAATGTTGCCATAGAGTTCGCGGCGAATGTCCATGTCGCATTTCTGGATCGACGTGTACGTTGTCTCGTGGATGCCACCGAGCTCCATGCCAAGCATAGTGGGCTGGAAAAGAGCTTCCGGGCCACGGAAGCGCTCGTTGCCGAGGGTGATGACCTGACCGTCAGGCAACTCGTAAGACTTCTCAATAGCCGAGGACAGAGCGGCAGTTTGCATCTCCTGCTCGTAGTCAAGAGCAACGTAGCAAAGTTTCTCCTTGATATCACGCACAATCTCGTGCTCGGCAGAGCTGGTGAAGCTGTGTCCGCGTTCCGTGAGTAGAGTCACGAGGTACTTTGTCAAGTCGCGCCTGCGCAGGAGGAGGACACAGTAAGTGGTGGCCTCATACCAGCAAGAGTGAACAAAAGTTACCCAGCAAGGTCCATGCGCTGGATAGCGTGGTTAAGGGAGTAGCCCTCGTAGATTGGGACAGTGTGGGAGACACCGTCGCCGGAGTCCAAGACGATGCCGGTAGTACGACCAGAGGCATAGAGGGAAAGCACAGCTTGAATGGAGACGTAAAAGGCCGGCGTATTGAAGGTTTCAAACATGATCTGCGTCATCTTCTCACGGTTGGCCTTGGGGTTGAGCGGGGCTTCAGTCAACAAGACTGGGTGCTCCTCTGGGGCTACACGGAGCTCGTTATAGTAGCAATGGTGCCAGATCTTCTCCATGTCGTCCCAGTTGTTGACGATTCCGTGCTCAATAGGATACTTGAGTGAGAGGATACCTCGCTTGGACTGGGCCTCATCACCAACGTAAGTATCCTTCTGTCCTGTGCCAACCATGATGTTTTGTTGTCTGGGGCGACCGATAATGGAAGGAAAGACGGCGCGCGGGGCGTCGTCGCCTGCGAAACCGGCTTTGCACATTCCAGAGCCATTGTCAAGCACAACCTGTATGGTTTTGATCAGGAATCAGTGAATGAAAGGCATGAAACGAGGAATACTTACGGCAGCAATGTCATCTTGATAAACTGGCATGATATTGTTGGATTCTCAGTTGTTGGATTCTCAGAATAGATGTACTTTCAAGGATCAAGAGAGAGCTGTTTTATTGAGATTCAGATTCTGCATCCACCCCGCACGGGATGGATCCAGGAATCCACCCCGCACAGGAATCAAGAAATCCACCCCTTCAATCCGATCACGCGTGTGTAAAACTTTCACCATCACCAGTCAAAATATGTAAACGACAAATCTTTTCATTGCTTTGATGGAACTTTCAATGTTCAGCTTTTCCAAAATGCAGAAGAAGTATGCTCAGTGAATGATTTTTTTTTGATGGAAAAAAGGAAGTTATATGCAAATTACTCGAAACTAACTGCCCAGCAGGTTTATTAACGTGCTCCAGCAGCTTTAGCGGCAGCGACGGCAGTGCCGGCAGCAGGAGCATTGGCCTTCTTCTTGGCTTTCTTTGCCTTTTTCGCCTTTGCCGCGGTGGCTGCAGGAGCTGCAGTGGCAGCGGTTCCAGCAGCGGCCGCACCTCCCGCGGCGGCGGCAGGGACCATTCCAGCTACTGTAACACCTTGGTTGGCCGCACCTCCCGCTGCGGAAGCAGGGGTCATTCCAGCGACAGTAACGCCTTGATTAGCCGTCCCAGCGGCAGTACCAGCGCCGACAGTTCCAGCCGCAGCGGTACCAGCAGCAGCACCACCAGCGGCGGCAGTACCAGCGGCGGCAGTACCAGCGGCGGCAGTACCAGCGGCGGCCATCTGCGCATTGCAGCTGTTGACAGCAGGGGGATTGTTGTTGTCAGGCTGGCACACGGCAGCACCATTGGTGGTAGCAAACGTTCCAGCAACAACATTAGGGGGTAAAACCGCGGCACCAGTCGCATCACGCTGGCAAGGGACGGGAGCGGTGGTAGCACCGACCGTGAAGGTTTGACAGTGGAATCCGAAACCACCGTCCGAGACGGCGAGGCCGACCATGTTAATCTGCTGGTTCGCTTGGAGCGTGGCCGGCGCGTTCCAAGTCAACTGGGTGTAGACGCCTCCGGCAGCAATGATCTGGTTGTGAACCATACCCACGTTCGCACCAGTGTTCGGGTCGGTTCCACAACCTGGGAAGGGAACGAACGCACCTCCGGCGTCTGTGAACGAACCTAGTCTGGCGCCAGTTGCAGCGTCCTCGGCCCAAATCATGGTTCCATCAAGTGGAGTTCCGGCAACAGTGCCTGTTGCTCCACCGGCCAAAAGGTTTGACGTGATCGTGATGGGAACTGCGGCTCCGGCCTGAATGGCGGTGAAGGCACCTGCAGTGGCAGCCTGTGCTGTAGTGACACCAGCGGTAGTTGCACCAGTGGTAACAAACACGACGTTTTGGGTAGCGGAAATGGAATTGATCGTATTGTGGAAAGAAGAAAGCATGTAGGCTGTATTCACTGGAGCGTTGTTCATTGTTGCGGCAGTCATGGCCAAGTTGTTTCCGGCGGTCGGGTTAAATGCCAAAGGTGTGTCCTTGTTGAAGACAGCTGCTCAAAGCATTCAGTACATCTTCAGGCGATTGATTTCTCCGCCTTACCGTTTTTTAGGACTCCTCCTAGCGATTTGGGCATGTTGTCGCCAGGTTGAGCACACAGGTAGGCTGGAAGCATGCTTCCCATGGTGAAGGCGCTGACTCCATTGTTGAAGCATAAGGATGCGAGAACGATCACTGACAACATCGTCAGACAGGTGTTCTTTAGAGATGGGGGTAACGAATGACTCGCTTAAGTAGGTATATGTAATATTCATTGCCACTTTTAATGTAAGAATGACATTTGAATGAGTTTTGAAGAAAGAATGAAAGGAGAATTTTTGTTGTGGAATGGGACGGACTCTGTTTCAGTTACTCATTATGAATTATGAGGGAGAAATGATACCGCCCAGATTATGGTAGAATCAAGATTGTCCACCTTCGTACTCTCCCTGTTAACCTCCAACGCGATCAACGATGTAGCATTCGAAGGCTGTCAAATATTAAAATATAAATGAATGCAGGACAGTGGCACTCGTTGATTGCTCAGAAAGCTTTTGTGCTGATATCGCATAGAAGACGATGAATTGGCACAATTCATCGTCTTTTATCAAAAAAAGGTACCCATCAATAACCGAACGAAGTTATGCCAATTCATGAGGATCGTAAATCGAAAGAGAAGAAAAAGAAAATAAAGAATTCGATTACCGGAATCAGGAAGTGACCTCATGACAGGTTAGGATGCTTGCTTCAACACACGTTGCAGACATCGCACTTATACTCACAGAAACCGTCTGATTCACGAAAGATAGGAATGGAGAAAAGGAAAGCACGAAAGAAAATTGAGCGAAATAGACTCCACGACATGCACGAGGACAGATGTTTCAAATATGTTAAAATGCCACACGATATGATTTCATTGTACTATGAAAGAAAATCAGGAAGAAATCAGCGACGAGAAGCAATGATTCCAGATGCAGTGGCAATCTTGGTAGCAGAAGAGGAAGAAACTTCATCTTTGGTGACGACGCCCTTCGCAGAATTGGCGGCACTCGATGAAATGGGGGCAGGAGCGGCAGAGGCGGTTGCGACCGAAGCAGAAGCAGCGCTGGCGTCGCTTGAACGCATTATCACGCTCGACGCCGAGGACGAAGGGATGCTGCTGGATGCAACGGGGATATCAGTCGCGCCAGTAGATGCCCGTGTAAAAGCAGATATAGCATCTGAAGCGCCGGCGCCAACACTGGATGACATAGGAGCAGAGTCAGATGCAACGGCCGAAGTGGTGGTAGCGGCAACCTTGCTTGACGCGATGGGAATCACACTCGCAGCGAATGTGGTAGCAGAAGAAGTGGTTGGGGTGGCAGCGTCCGGGCCGGCAGGAGAAGCAACGGCAACAGCGGGAGTTTCAGAGCCAGCTGGCACAGAAGTGGTGGCAATGGCAGCAGCGGTAGCAACCACTGGTGAGGAAGCAGGAATTGTGGCAGAGTCGGCAACTGCTGCAGAAGTAGCAGCAGCCGAAGCAAAGGCTGACGAGGAAGGTTGCTGTGTGCCTACAGTGAAAGTGCTCTCATGGGTTCCAAAGCCGTTGTCGTCTACAGCGAGACCCTTGAACGTGATCACGTCACCAGCCTTGAGCGTGGCGGGAGCGTTCCAGGTCAACTGGGAGTAGACGCCATTGTCAGCGACAATCTGGTGGTGGACAACACCAAAGTTGTTTCCTTGTGCGTCCTGACCGCAGCCGGGAAAAGGACTAAAGGTGGCGCCGGCGTCGGAGAAGCTGCCGAGGCGGTTGCCGTTCGCGTCCTGCGCGTAGATCATGGCGCCGTCGAGGGGAAGGTCAGCAGCCCGGGAGGAAAGGATGAGGGGAAAGGGTTGTCCCGGTGTGAGGACAGCATTTGAAGTGATAGCAATGACATTGGTTTGCGCCTCGATAGAGTTGAGCGTATTGTGGAAGGAGGCAAGCTGCGAAACGAAATTTTAGTCACTAAAGGAAATTTCTTTCACGCGGCAAGCTAACGCACCATGAAGGCAGTGTTGACGGGACTGTCCGACATCGTAGCGGCCGTCATGGCCAAGTTGTTGTTTGGGTCTGCGTTGAATGCAAGTGGTGTGTCCTTGTTGAACTTGGCAAACTTCAGCACACCCCCAAGAGACTTCGGCATGCCGTCGTTTGCAGGCCCGCACAGGTATCTAGGCAGAAGTGTTCCATTTGTAAAGGCAGAGACTTGCAGAGCGAAGATCAGGCTGTATGCAATGAAGGTAGTTGATGCAAGCATCTTGTCTATGTAAGATGTTCTATGTAGTGTAACCAACAACCTTGTGCAGGGAGATGCCCTCCCTTTTGTACCAGCATACACTTCCTACAGGCACGAATGAAAAACACAATGAAATTTGCGATCAGAATGCGATTCAATGACTTTTGACATGGAATTTCATTCTCTTCCCGTCTGATCTCCTTGAAAAACGGATTTCCCATCTCAAATGATTCAGCGAAAAAATTCAGTGAAGCGAAAGGAAAAATGATTGACAGCGACCCCTCTCAATTCGAAAGGCAAGGGGACACTGTAAGACAAATATCACAAAACGTCGTGCAACTTTATTTCTAAGTGCCCGTCACCCGAAAACAAAAAAAGGTTTCGCAACTCGCACACACACGTCCCTCATCCACAACCTCATCCACCTTGATACCCATTCATTGCGTGCGTCTCTCAGAGGCAGCCTGTTGCTGGGCAACATTTCCGTATCGCTCAATCATATCCACGGCTTGCAGGTAGTAGCCTTGGTACGCGCCGCCAAGAAAAACGGCATCCGCCCTCCTCTTCAACTCCGCAAACGCTTCGCGAGTCTATAAATCATAAGGGACCGCTATGAAACAAAAAGGCAAGAGAAAGTGGAAAACACTCACCATAGGAGAAAACTGATATCTGAATCTCAAAAACTGAACAAAAATGACGGGGGTGAACAGGCTCACTCTGCCCGTAAACACAAACACAATCAAATACGGCAGGATGAAAAACACCTCTAGGTACGAAACCGCCTTCAGGCATGACGCCTGGTAGGTCTGAGTAAAGTAGGTGAGCGCCGGGATGAGGCGGGTAGAGGAGAGGGAGTGGAGCGGGGAGGTGGCGGGGATCGCTGTGGGGAGGAGCTCCGTGCGGATGTAGTTCGCGGCGTGGAACACAGAAAAGGTGGCATAGGGCAAAAGGACCACTTTTGATAGAACAGGGTTTACGTTAGATGGGCACAGCCACAGGTGGCCCATGTACTCAACCCCAAATCGGCTTCGTGGTCCACCAAATGCATGCAAGCAGGAGGTACTGCGTGTTCTCATCAACCATCACGCGTTGCAGGTAAGGAGTGATGGTTGCGAATTGAGGAATCTGCCGGCCGAGAAGGGTGAGACTGTGACTAGACGGTACCTCAACACAATACGAACCCCATGAGCCTTGAACAAGATGATTCCGTAAGACAATAGAATAGCCCAAATCGTCTTGACGTAATTGCGAGGACCGGAGAAGACGATGTAGATCAAGGTCTGAATGACTGAGATGTTTTACAGACGCCATAGGATTGTCAATCGTCGTTCGGGAACACGCTACGTTCACAAACCAGTCGTGGCGTGACCGAGGAACCAAAAGACTGCGCAGCATAAGATCACGACAGCAAGAGTTGAACGAGTAGGCGCAGGGGGTGACGTGGCAGTACCGGCGAAATAAATCGGGCGAGGGAACAAGCTGTGTGATGAGCGAAGGCTGCGTGACAATACGGAGGTACATACACCTAGGTGGGAATCATTAGAGGAGTATCGCGGGAAACGTGCGGGAGCGTGACCGGGGTGTGGGAG
>MU614567.1:57402-74281 GCA_025201725.1 Chytriomyces sp. MP71 | reverse complement strand
CAAGCAAAAGCTACAGGCTGCCCTGCACAACCGCGAAATGGTATGCACGAAACATAATCCAGATCTCAAGGCTTACCAGGAGAACATGAGTATGGAAATTGCCGCCGTCAGCAGTTAAGTTTTGTTAAAGCCAATCGGCAGAGTTTCCCGTTCACTCATCCCGCACCCGCTCTCATCCTCTAGAAAACATTTTGAGGTTCACCTACACGAATATAAATCACAAGAATTGGGAGCAAGGGTATTCGTTTGTGCTGGACGTGTCGGAGGGAAAGCAGTACAAGAGTTGAGTCTTTGCTTTCCCCATTCACTCACCATGCTGAAGCTCACAGTCTACCCTTCACTCACTCTCATTGCAGTCATGGATTGCATTCCTCCTCTTCCTGGTCGCGAGGACATGCTCAAGTTCTTGAATGACAGCCGCGACTTTTATCGGTTCTTGAAGGAGATGAGGAAAGCCTTCTGCAACTTCGAGTCCACCTACAAGGCTGCTTTTTAGAATTTCAAATTCATGCTTTTGGCTGTGAATACATTATTAATTTAAGTGAAGCATGGAAGTGATGCACCCTCACGAGAAGCAGTCTGTTGCTCAGGCGAACTCACGTTTCAACGGCACCCTATATCACTATCAAGAGATTCTGAGAGTGTTGCGTGACGTCGGACCCGCGACTTTGCCACTACAACTCTGGTGGAATGGCTCGCTGTGTTGGAATCGAGGAATTGCGTAAACTAATCGGGGAAGATATACGGCGATCCTGCTGGATACTGTCATTATCATTTGATACTGACGAGTGGCATCGGTTATTCAAAGCGTTTGTTGGCAAGAGAGAACTTACGGTCACTTGTTTATAGGTGTGATGGCATTGGCGCACTGCATACTTTGCCGTTAATTTGAGAATGGGGACTTCATACGGTGAGATCTTGGGAGTTTATATGATTGGCCGTGAATTCTAATATCCAAGCCAGGAATTCCACGTTCTTGCTTGTGGAGACGAAAACATCAAGCAGAACATCACAGATTTCTGTCTGTTGCGTGATGATTGCAGTTGAACTTGCAATTACAACCAGTCCTGACACCTCCATGACTTGGTTGCCAACTCGCCTGAATCCGCAACTCAAAAAAGACTGTTCCAACGTCACCGGTATCAACACACGTTAGTCACGCATTACTCACTGCATCCTCAGTTTTCTGAGCCTTGATCACTCGAACTCAAGTCACAACTGACCACAATGAAGGTTGAAAATGATTCAGATAGGTCATTGCCGGTGTGTTGTGAGGGCCAGTCGGACCGCATCGTCATGCTACACCCAGCCTCTCTCGAATTTGTACGCGAAATCCAATATATTGATGGATGGACAGTAGGGTTAGGATGCGGAGGTGAAAACATTAATGGGGATGTCTTTGAGTTGTATCCAGATTCAAGCTTTGTTTCGACAGGAAGCAATATACTTCCATTCCAGTTCCGTCTGGTCGCACTTCCAAATCGGAATGGACCTGTATGTCTGCCTCGCGAATCTTTTTGTCCCTCATTCACACTTCCGGAATCAAAAAAGTAAGCATAACTCTTATGAGTTTGCCTTCAGAATACGAAAAACAATAGTTCGCTAACAATATACAATTGCTTCCTCTAACTCTTTTCTGTTGTATCAAAATCTTTCCTTCATATTTCGGGCAAAATGGTGACAGGATCAATTGTGGATGTGCAACAAACGGCGCCCATGTTTTTTGGTAATACGATGCGGAATGTGCCCGTGTTGCTTGTGGCCTACTGGAGACTGTCTTGTGAGGAAGCGTGTTGTCGACATTGACTCGCATCCTCATCAGCGAGAGAGTCGAAAGAAAAGTTTACCAGCTGTTATTCTTTTTGGATGCCTGTCTGTTATCCGTTGGGTCTACAATCGCCCTCAACAACCATTTCACCATCAGGAGATGAAGAAAAGGGGCAGACGAGTGATTCAACCTCTCATTTCAGTGGCTGAAACCGCTTCCTTTTTATTCTAATGTCCTCAGAAAGGCTATGGTTAAGTTGTTGGATCCAAACGGAGTGCGAGAGGCTGTGCAACTTTTGTCACTCCTACCTTTCCAGAGATTGCGACAATTGTTTCCAAACATCCATTTCATCACTCAGGTATCGGGAATTACCTGAAACTGCAACGAAGAGGCGCACATGGAGGTCATGCGCAATCCGTCCTAATGGGAATGGCTTTATGAGGCCCTTCTTTGGCAGGGTGATTAAAAACCCGCAACGGTGGTAGCATTCTCGCTGGACGAAAAGCTAATCATTACTCTGAACTGGGAGGAAAAAAATAATTGTGCGATTTTGGCAAATGTCAACCGGCTTTTTGAACTGACGTGCAAGCACATTTTCACTTGCCTCGCAAGTAACTGTAACTGCTGACCAATGAAGAGATTCAGAGAAATGGCTGGAGCTTCACAAAGTGTATTGCTGGCCTTCGATGCTTCTTTGGGCACGGCACTAAAGCAATCGCTGTACAAAACCGAACCCAACCGCCAACTTTGACGTCAAATTTGTGTGGAGTGCTAGTCGCAGTGTGAAATTGTACAGTTTTAACGAAATTAAACGCGTGGCCACCGTTTGGCTTTTAAAATGACCCTGCATCAAGCTTGTGGCTTGAATTGGCACGAAGACAACCCAGTCAAGATTTATTCAAGCACAATGAGTTTGTGCAAAATGCAACCCCAAAAACCTGCCATCTCTCATTAAATTCCCACTAACTCTTCGACTGAAAATACGCCGCCAGTTCCTTCAATGCATGCGCTTTGGATGCCTGCTCGAATTCCGTGTTTTCCTTCCAGGCCTGTTCTGCGTCAGCGTCAACTATCGCGAGCTTGGTGAAGATTCTGAAGAGATGCTCCAAAAAGTCTGGGATGGCATATGCAATCATAAGAACTTATCAAGAATTAAATTCCGCAATGAAGAACACACCTTTCACGCTGCTGTTTTCGCTCCAATAAGATTGGCAAGCCAAGAGGACCTCGAGCTCTAGTTCCCCTCTATTCTCCCGCCCTTCTAGGCAGAAATCAAACAACTGCTTGTGCTTTTTGACGAGGTCTTCCTCCTTTAAAAACAGCTCGCGAGTTTGGACCGCACCAAAGGGGTCGATACCATCAGCAAACAGAGTCATAGATCCTACGTAACTCAACACGCTCAAAGTCAGCTCCTTAACAAAAGAAGCAGATCCCCGAGTAGCCTCATCATAAACTTCCTGTGAAAACAATAAATTAATACAAAATAGAGAGAGGAAAAGTATCACACACCTCCACCCAGAAAAGAGTGGCATCCACATCCCCACTTTCAATGCGAACTGTCAACTCGCTCAATCCAGAAACTTCCGACTCCGCATCCAAACACGCTAGATTGTTGTCTGCTTTCCAAGCGTCTAGAATCTCGTCCGATTGCTTGGTTTCAGGCCAGAAGACCTTCAGATCCACAGACTGGCGGCTCGCGATTTCTGTCAAGAACCGATCGCCCTTGGATTCACGAATGTAGTCAAACGTGGCTGCCAACACTCCAGGAATAGGAGGTTTCCGCATTGGCGTCTCAATCATCGGCTCCAAAATGTCAGCCAGGCGTTTCAAGGGGAATGCATTGTCATCCGAGATCGTGAGAGCGCCGAAGTATGTACCAAAGTACTTGTACACGCCCGGAATATCGTATGATAGATCTTCAAGATTGGCAGCGACTTGAACAAGACTGTTGTTTCCTCGTTAGCACACAAAGTTGCTCATAACAAGCCGCACTAACCATTTCTCAACGTCCTCAACAGAGACACATCCAGCCTCCAACAAGGCAGTGATAAGCTTGGCAGTCTTGGCGAGTGGCTCAGGCTTCTTGCTCAACGACGCGTTGATGAAAAGGCTAAGCAACTGTTGGTTGTAGTCGTCTGAGTTGAGTTCCTTGTGGCACGCGATGACTTCCGAAACATCGAACAACGAGAACCATTCCTCGACAGCGCCCTCAACTTTCTTCGTTGCCTGCTCCTTGGACAGCGCAGGAGCAGCATTGGTGTTTTCTTCGTCCGCAGGAGCGGCGGACAAAGGACTAGAGCCCTTGGCAGGCTCCTTGCGGTCGTCACCGTACGAGAGAATGCTGCAAATGACGATGCATTAAACGATATCATTCATCAAAATAAGCACATGACGAACCTGAACGAGTTCTTGGCACCCTTCGGTCCCTCCTCCTTCTTGGCAGCAGGAACAGGGCCAGCCGGATTGCCAGTTTTACCCCAAGCACCGCCTTGCGGACCCAACTGCATTCGCGAAACATCCTTTTTGGTTTGTGTCTTACCAAAGTTGCTAAAGTTGTCATCCCGACGGCTGCTCGTCTGAACAGTGTTCCATCCATCCGCGCTCGGCTGTTGCTGCTGGCGCACATCCTGGCCACCACCACGACCCGATCCTTGGCGGTCCTGTCGTCCACCACGGTCGCGGTCATCTCGGCCACCCCGACGGTCGTCGCGGTCACGATCCCGACGGTCGTCACGACCACCACCACCACGCCCTCCACGACCGCCTCCACCACCCGACTTCGCACGCTCTGCCTCCTCCTCCTTGGCTTTCTTTTCAGCAGCAGCGTGGATCTCCGCAATTGTCATGGGGCCCGTCGCCTCTTGTCTGGCCTTCCACTTGTTGCGACGAAGCTCCAACAAATCTTGCAACATGAACCGAATACGAGACGGAAGTTTTATGTTGATGCTGAGCGCCTTGATACGAGCAAAGTAGACGTCCATAGTTGCTCGACCCTTCTCGTGGTCCAATCGTCCTCCAATGGTCGTCATGAGCTTGCAGATAGACTCCACTTCCTCTTCTTCAGGGTTCGTCACTTCACGAAGAAGCTGCTGCAGACACATGTGCATAATCTTCTCCGTAATCATGTCGAACTTGAAGAGCTCTCCTATGAAGGTGACATTTCCAAGAACGCGCCGCTTAAGCTTGATGCGCTCGTAGTCGTCCTGTGCGTACTTCTCCTTCTCCTCCGATGTCATGTTGTGCAACCGCTTCAGACGCTCTTGTCGAGACTCCTCACCAGCCTGATCATCCTTGGTCCACTTCTCAGATGACTCAAACTCCTCCTGACACTTGTTGAGCAACAAGCGCCGGAAAATGTTATTCTTCTGGTCCATGTCGATCCAGGTTTGGATCTTAGGCAGATCATTGCTCAGCCGCTGACACAAGCGTCCATACATGTTTTGAAAGAAGTGTTCATCCAAAGCCTTATCGAAGATGAGAGCAATAATCTTCTTGAGAATAGTCTGGTTGGTGATGGGAAGCTCCAAAAAGTAACCACTGATGCTGTCAAACTTCTCAATGGTGAGCTTATTTAGCAAGCCCTTCGCCTTCTTGACAACTTCGTTTTCATGAGCTTCAATGGCTGCCTCTTCACTCTCATACACCACTTTTTTCTTGACAAGCGTCTCAGGCGCCCAACCAGCACCAGAGGCTTTGATTGGCTCCACATAAGGCTCGTTGGCTGACTGCTGCGACATCATGCTGTTGTTGCGGTTCTTACCACCACGGCCACCCTTGCCGCCATCCCGCGAGTCCATGCGGCGCGGATTGCCAAATTGCGAAGTGCTCTCCTTGCGAGAGGGACCGCCCGGTCCGGGGACCGTCGGCATGGTTCCCTTGAACCCTTTGTAAGACTGCTGCCGTTGTGGCGGTCCACCGGCACCTGGGCCAGAAGCCTGGCGAACCGTGTTGCGACGTGGGGGTTCAGACTCAGTGAAGAACTCCATGGGCGGCAACCCAATGGGTGCAATATTAAAAGCCTTGAAAGCGAGCAAGAACTCACGCGCATAAGTAAGGTGTGGCACGTTGGTCGGACGTGGGAGTCCTTCCGGGTAGACCTGGTCGTCAAAGCTGTCGAGCACACGGCACTCGTGCTTGAGTACGGGGCGGTCGACGGAAGCGCAGGCAATGCGTGGGCTCGTCACAAGACGAGAATCCTGGCGGGCTGAGTGACCTTGAGGTTCCGGAATCTCTCCCTCTTCTAGCGTCGGACTTGCAATGGGCTTCAACTCCGCAGAAATGACCGCTGGAGACACGACGGGAGACTTGACAGTCTTGACGGCTTCAGCTTCAGGTGTAGGCAGAGCGTTTGGCTCAGGGGTCTTGGGAAGCGCCGACTCGGCGGGAGTCCGGCTCGGTGAAGGAGTGCGCGACTTAGGCTTCGCAAACTCCTTCACTGGCTCAGACTCAGCCATAACTACAACGGAGTCTTTGGCAGCTTCACGAGAAGGCGAGGCCGTCCGGGAAACAGGCTTGGCCGCTGGAGACGCAGCGCGTGAGCCAGCCTTCGCAGGCTTGGGCGACACAGCACGTTTACCTTCAGGGCTCTTGGCCCGCACCGGCGTAACAGCCGCCACTTCTGGTATGGAATCTTGAATGATGGTCTCAACGCCATCCGCAGCCTTGGCACTCTTGATAAACGAAATGATGTGCCCTTGCGCATCCTTCAAGACCACAGATGGCTTCTCCTTCACAACCGCAGCAGGCGTCGCAATAACAGCAGCCAAAGCTGCAACAATGGCAGCGCCTTCCACCTTGGGAGTGGCGGGAGTCACGGCCGCAACGGTTACAGGGCTCTTGGGAACACCCAACGGAGTTAACGGGACAGATAAGACACCAGACGCGGGAACAGGTGTGTTGCTGGCGGATTTCGTCTCCGATGTTGGCAGCTTCACTTCCTGCTTGGTGAGCGGATTTGTGATACGGATAGCAGTGGACTTTTTTGGAGTCTGGACCAGCGGCGCCGCGGTTGGGAAGGGAGCCGAAGATGGAGGTGGGATGGTGCCTCCAGGAGAGGGAGGCTGTGAGTAGCGAGTAGGCTGACTTTGGGAAGTCATGGGAGGGATCATGGGGCGCCCGAAAGGCACAGGTTGCGGGTACGCTCCCTGGGCATAGTAGAAGGACTGTTGATCATAGCCGCCACCATAAGGCATTGGGTATTGTGGTGCATACTGCGGATAGAAGCCTTGCACGCCAGACATAGCCACACCTGGTTGAGCCATGACGGGCATACCGCCAGGTTGCATATTGGGAGGGAACTGCTGCTGCTGTTGATGAGCCGTATTAACAGACCACCCCTTTAGAACCCATAACCAACACCAATACTCACCCCTTTGTAGTTGCCCTTACTTCCAAACTGGTTCATACCAGGGCCCGAAGGAGGCCTTCCGTGACTCGGTGCACTAGCTCGAGGAACAAACCCACCTTGCTGAAAGGGAGGTACCACGTAGCCTTGCTGTGAGTGGATGGGTGCGTACATCTGAGGTGGCATTTGCTGTGGGCCCGGGACCATCATAGGCTGCGCGTGGGGTGGTAAGTGCCCATGCTGCGGGACGTGCATGGAGTATTGAGGAATTTGTGGGGGCATATTGGGTGCAACTGCTGTGGGAACGGGACCAGGAACAGCCGCTAGAACCGATTGTTCCTCTGCTGGCTGCTGCGTTGGAGCCGGTGCAGTAATTGGGGCCACGGTTGCGGATGGCGTCGGTGCGGCATCTTGGGAGGGGGGAGCCACTGAAGGAGTAACTTTCGGGGATACATTCAAGTTACTGGCGGCTGGAGCCTTGGCAGATTCCTGAGAGGGCGGGGCCGACTTGACCCGTGGAGTGTCGTAGGTGGAAAGGCTTTGTACCGCTTTCTGTTGAAAAAATTGAATGGATATTAGTTTTAAGGCATGTGAAACGCGAAATTCTCCTCCCAACGCGATAACTTCCTCACAATCGCCGCACTCCCATCTTGTGCATCCCCAGCAGTTCAGTCTTCCATCCATGCCCCTGTAATCCGCCGAGACCCGAATTCAAGTGCTGGAAATTTCGCCACCACGCTGGAGGTATTATTACTCACTGGAACGGGAGCCAAGATGTGCTTGTTCTCGGATGGAAAAGAGAGAGAGGCGGCAGAAGATTCCTCCAGAGCAGAGCCAAACTTCACTTTAGTCCCAACAATCGGCGCTGTATCCGCAAACGTAATGATGAACTCATTGGTCCTGCAACGGATCAAAAAACAACTCACGTTGCGCAACATTAGGTTTGAAGGTAACTGGTTCGCCAAGAGGTGGCCTAAGAAGCGAAGAAGGAGTGGTTAAGGGGGTGGGCGGTAGCATCGCTTTGCACATACTTGGAACCAGAGGGAGGTTTTGCGGCGGTAGGTACAGATTCGACGACAGACGCGTTCTCCTTCTCCGTGATTTCGTTGGCAGCTTTTTCCTTCGCGGCGGCGGCGGCAGCGAAGCTCAATGGCACGTTGTTCGCCTGTTTCTGCTGGACAGTGGGTGGCTGTGTGGGCAGCAGTGAATGTACAATAGCGGGAGACTGCGCAACGGAGGAAGCCTCTGAGTTTCGTCTGCTTCCATTGCTGTTGCTGTTGTTGCTGTGTCCACCGTTGTGGTTTGAACTGCCACGCCCGCCACCGCGCCCACCGCGACCGCCACCACGACCACCGCGCGTGGAAACGCTGTTGGATACATTAGGGTTGGATGTATTGGTGTTGCTGTTCGCAGCGGTGGAAGCTGTTGCGGGGTTTGCGGCCGGGGTGGTGGTGGCAACATCGAAGTTGGCCGCGACGGGGGGAGCGGTCTGTGAGGCCTTCTGCGAGACCTGGGCCCACGACATTGCGGGCTTCTTTGCGGAGGATTCACTCATGATTTGAGGCGACGACGGACGGCGACTCACGGTTGACGTCGAGTGTGTCGCTGTTCCGCTGTTTTAATTTGTTCTGGCGCAGACGATGAACGGCGCTGGTCCAGAAAACAGACTACTGTTGGCTTCTCACTTCGTGCTTCTCGGCTCGCGGCTCTCGCTCTCACACTCTCTCTCAAAGGCTTTTCCGTGCGTTCAATGCTCTTGTCAGCGCAAGGGACGAAGGCGAAACGAAAGGAGAAGAGGGGAGGAGGGAGGAGGAGGGGAGGTGGGGGGGAGGAAGGGACAAAGAGGTCTCGACTGGATGTGCGGGTGACCTCTGGACTTGCTCCAGCTTGAGGGAAAAGAAAAAGGAGGAAAAAGCGAACAGCCGTGGATGCCGGGCCGGCGCCATCCCTTTTCCTTCCCCTGTTCTGGACACTTCATTCGATACTGAACTCTCCCTTCTCTCTCTCTCACTCCGGTGGTTTCAACGCTGCCTTCTTTCACGTCAAGCCTTGAAAATCAAAACAAACATGATTCCTAAATCCATCCATCGCACCCCTTAACAAACGCTGTCAACTTTTTGCCACAACGTCGCGCTACGCATTTTTTGCGTGTGATACCGTGCTGCAATGCCGGTCTTTTGCGGATGAGCCTCTTGCAGCAGACGTGTTATTGGACGATCTTTCCACAACCAAGCAACGCGTCTTCCGTTTTCACCCACAACACCTCCCAATCTCCACTACTTTCTTCTCCCTTCGTCAGCTACGATGGCAGCGTGAGTGTAGCAGTAATACCAATTTGAGTGGCCATAATCAACAGTTTTGCGAAGACAAATGAGAACAATTTAACGGTGTTGAAGAACGCTCGCTGCAAATTTGACAAACAGTGGGGTACTGAGCAGGTGGGTATGACTGTCTTTTTTCAGGTTGTGAAACAGCTTAAGTTTCGTAGCATTATTGTTTGTGTCAAAGAGGATCAAGGCAAAGGGTTGGTTGTTACATGTTGTTACATGCTACAGTTGATTGTACTTACGGAACAACAAAATGCTTGTAAAGTAGTCAGTAAGTCGGAAAGGAACTTTGCGATGCAAACCCGTTTTCCCCCGAAGAAAGTGGGTCAGACAAAGCAATCCTAGTGCTTCGAACAGAAATAGTCGGAAGAGGGCTCAAGTGGAATGAAGGTGATCGTTGATCGTTCCACTCGATCCGCAGTGCCCTATTCAGCATATTTTTCGAAACATTATCGTAGTCACCGACTGTGCTCAATCGCAGCGAATTGCAACCGACTTTAATCCATCATTTTGATTGACCTTGCGCTCGGATACGATTAGGCACTTTCGCCGGTATGGAGCATCCAGTATCACTATCGCTAGTACTCGCATCGGAGGCAGCTTCATCCGTCTCCAAAAGTCTGCTTGCAACCACAATGTACGAGGCAGTGCGAGCGCGATCGTACGAAGGACTTAGTGTAGATACGCAGTCGTGGGTGGACGGAACATATAATGAGTTGGAGGTAAACGATTGGACAGTTGAGCCTGACGACGAGGTACATGTTGAAGGACCTGGGCCCGAGAAGATTTCTACGAGTGTGGGCATGGAAGAAGAGTTTGCTTACGCGCTGGAGGTGGGCCAGTTCCTGCTGGACCAGAACCGCAGTCTCGAGTTTGCCGTGGCACAGGCAAAGGAGGAGACGGACGTGCTCCTCTCGCTGCTCGCGCAAATTGATCCAGACCTTGTCGAACAAGCCATGGCGAATATGAGTGGCGACGGTAGCTCCGTCGTTGCCGAGCAGCTCGTCGCAAAGTCGGCGACTCTCCCCCGGAACACTAACAGCTCGGCCCCCACGACCACCCTCGGCAGAGTTCAGACGGATCTACGGATCGCGCATTCACAAATTGAAGAGCTCAAAGAACAGGTGATAGCTATGTGGTGGTGGCAAACTTGTGCATCGGGCTGACTGTCCACCCTTAAACACATTAGGTAGAGACCCTCACCACGCGAAACACGGAGCTGAGGCTCCAAAATATGGAACTGCGACTAGAATCTCAAGAATCCATAACTGTTCTCCAACTCGACTCGTCTCCTGCGGCAGTCTCACGCCACGTTGCTGACCTCGAGAACCGCGTAAGCGAGTACGACATTCTTGTGAACCAACTCAAAGGACAGCTGGAATCTTTCAAGCAACAAAATTTACAACTAAAACTAGAACTGCAACATGCACAGTATGCGAATGGTCTAAAGACCCCCGTCGATTCAACACCTCCACACCTTCGTTCGGAAAGCCCGCTACTGATCCGCAACTCCCATCAACAAAATCCCTCATCCTCAATGTCGACAAATTCTAGTTTAATTAGTCCCGTAAATCGTGGAAGCTACGGCAACACAGACGGAAGTACCGTGAATGCAACTAGCGCATCCTACCTCCCCAACATGATGGGTAGTCTCACACTCGATCTCACTAGTCATCAACAGCAAGACGCAAAGATGGTGCACTACCAGGGTCAACAGCAGCCGCGACAGCAACCATCCACCACTTCAAAAGCTGCCGCCGACTGCGATGGCCACAGCCTCACGAGGCTCGCCAAAGGGAAAAAGGTGGAATACAGCGACTGGGGCATGGACACGCGCAGCCAAGTATCCGCGGCTGTGGACCTGAAAGTGCTGCTGCGCAACCCGGTTCCGCAAGGCGCGTTCAACATGATGGACGCGATGCGGGTAGGCGCCTTATCGAAGGAGATGGGGATGATGACGGTGCAGCATGTGACGACGCACGTGGAGCATCCAGAGCTCACGACGAGTCCGGCTGTGATTGCCACGAATGTGAATGTGATTGTGCGCTTGATGGTGGGCGCGTATTTGGACAAGTACAATCGGCACCGTACAAAAGTGGAGAAGCGTTTTGTGAATGTGAATCCATACAGTCGGACAATTAGTTGGAGTAAGAGTGAGCCGGGGTTGAGAGGCATGGACGAGGTGACGACGGTCTATATGCAGACAGTGTATGTGGAAGATTTGACGGACGGAAGGAGTCGGATCGTGATAAGTGCTCCCGGGAGAGAGGTTGTGTTTCAGTGTGGCAGTGCCATTGAGCACGTTATATGTGAGAGAGGGTTTAACCCTAATTTTACAAAATCAAAGCAAGACCTCGATACCAGCATTGCCATTTTCATGATTGCCAATCTATGTTTAGCCATTTATGTTTCGTATTTGAAGTACGCGTGTATTCAATGAAGTACAATATTTAAGAAACTACTTGCCCCTTCTGTATTCGGAAAGGAGGGAATAAAAAGCCTGCGCATACGAATACGCTCATCACTCGGCATCTTCGTCTAATAAAAGACTCTGAATCGATGCCTTGCGCCTAACGCGGCGACCTATAGCCTCTTCTGGTGCTCCGGTCTCCTCTTTCATGTCAACCCCTCCATATTCCTCCTTCAGATTGTCTTCACCACCTCCTTCATCTGCAGCTCCTTTCTTGGTCCTAGTGACGCGCTTCCGTTTTTTCTTTTTCCCGTCGTCTGCGTCTGCGTCTTCTTCGTTATCCACGGGGTCTGGAACGTTGGCGACAAGGTCTTTTAGAAAGTCAAACTTTTCGTTGTTGTTGATGGCGGCTTTGCTGTATTTGCAAAGGTGAGTTAAGGAGATCTCGCGAATCCTTTCCGCGCGACCGACAAAGGATAAACGCCTCGTTGCACACATCGCAATCCTATTGCATCTACTCCAATCTTCGACGCATCATTCGTAACAGTGCGAAAGCCGCGCCTTATTTTGACAGCGAACGACCAAACAAACTTCTCGCCAATCTTTCCCTGGCTTTCATTGCAGATCCATCACCTATTGTTCGCTTCTAGCCGGCCCCCAAAACCAACTTATAAAATGACCACTCCAGCCTATGACCACACGAGGAAGGAGTAGCCGGGGGAGGAGACTGCTCACAGGTGCGAAGCCGAGATCTTCTTTCCACTACGTATGCGCGTCTCCTTGACGCATTCGTCGACGAGACTTTTGAGGAACAGCTCGAGCGCGCACGAAACGAGGATCGGCGTCGCCTGAGTAATTTTGCCGACTTCGTCGTCCGTGCGCATAATCTTCTTGATGCGCGCCTATTTACGCGCGGTAGAGAAGTACGTTTGAGTGTTCGGCCGATACGGGTGTAGCAGAAGGGGGGATGGCCACCGCGGGAAACCGGCACACGTCACGCCCCTTTCGACCCATCTTTTTTGTGTTGACTTTCGAAATTGACGAAACTGAGAACAGAAAGGTCTCCGGTTGGAGGCTCTAACCAAGGATACAATGCGGAATCGAAGAAACCTTTCCGTCAAGATACCTGTGGACAGCGGATGGCGAGTGAGCGAGAGCGGTGCTCTTGGGGACGAAGGTGCGCTTGATCGGCTTGTGACGTTGGCCGTGTTTGGCTGCGACAGCGTCGACAGTGGCATCCTGGCACAGTCAGCTTCGCTCGAAAGAAACGATCGCGAGACCAGGTAATCACCTCGTCTCCTTCGCGGCAAGCGAACTTGGATCATTCACTCAAACTGTCAAACCGCCAAATCACAAGTGAGCATGAGGCTCCCTCGCTCCTCATTTCCTTTGCGAATGCCTTTTCGCTGCAATGCGTGACGGTTGTGTCGTCCGCGCGCGTCGCCGAGATTTACCGAGCATCCGACGGCGAATACCTCGGATCTTGTGGCGAGGCAGAGTGGTCCGGCGACGCGTGGATTGCGAGTACTTCTTATGACGCGGGCTTGGAAAGTAGAGGCACCCTTGATGGAATCTTGATAAAGGTCTGAAGTTTCCACTGAAGCAACTAACCTTGACGCGTCAAAATTCCAGTTCCTGTCTCTCCCAGCTGGCGCTAAAAACAAGTTCATGATTCATGCAGTTGTTCTCGAAGTGGATCATGTGGAAAATTCTTCAGGGGCCCCGTCAGGCTCGCATTCCCTCCTGCTTCAACATCAGGACTCAGTCCTTGCGCATATCGAAGTCGATAGACGCGGTGTATTGCAAAATCAAGTAGAAATAGTTGACATGATAGGAAGGTTACGATTGGACACTAGTCCTCAAATTGCACCCGGAGATAAGGCGACTGACAGGTATTCCACGCTTCTTATCATTAAAGTGGGCCCTTCTTACGCAACGATGGTAGCTACTCCAAAGCTGAAATCGATGCAAAGTTTGACCAACTTGAATCAAAGTTGACTTTATTTGTCAATTCTCGCTTTGATAGACTTCAGGAAGCCATTCATTCGAAACTGGCTATTCTGGATCAAAATTCTGAGAGTATGGAGAATAAAAGGTTGTGAGATTTGTTGGAAGGTTCGCGTCAAGCGTGGCACAGCAAATTGATTTGTTGGAAAAAATGCCCTTCCGCGAACAGAAGGTGACTGCGATTCCTCTAAATCGTGCCATGGACTGATCTGACGCGCTGCGCTGCACGCATTGAAGGTTCTTTTGATGGGCCGTGCCGGATGCGGCAAGACATCCATGCGCTCCATCGTCTTCGCGAATCACCTTCCGCGCGACACGCGCCGCCTCGAAGCAACTGTCAATATCGAATACACGAACGTGCGGTTCCTGGATAACCTCGTGCTCAGGGTGTGGGATTGCGGCGGGTGAGTGTTCTCGTTGGTTCTTTCTCCCCCACTGTCCCAACCGACTCCACCGGGATGGGAAAAACGTAAGGCACGATAAAATGCTGGACAACTACCTCTCCTTCCAGCGCGATGACATGTTCAAGCACGTGAAAGTTCTCATCTTTGTCTTTGACGTTGAATCTAAAGAGATTCAGCGGGATTTGGCTTACTTCAAGGGGACTGTGGACGCCATTCAAACGCATTCTCCTGCAGCAAGCGTGTTCTGTTTGATCCACAAGATTGATTTGATTCCATGCCTGAAACGAGTGGAGGTAATCATCTATCCTCCTGCCCACATTGCCTTTCTGAATCCTTCAGTGAACCAGATCCAGAACCGCCTGGAGAAGGAAATTTTGGTTCAAGCAGGGTCCCTTTCAGTGAAATGTTTTGCCACTACCATCTGGGACGAGTCGCTGTATCAGGTGACTTCGCAAGTCATTCCACTGTATCTTATTCAAGTACTATGCAGAGTTGGAGTGAAATTGCCTGCACATTGATTCCATACCACAGTGCACTTTTGTCCACCTTGCAAAAGGTGTGCGAAACTACCGATGCACATCAATGCATCCTGTTTGAAAAAACCACCTTCCTGGAGCTCTGCTCAACCAAGGGTTTAACGTCTGAAAAATGGGACCATCTTCAATCTGAGAAGATGTCAACCGTTCTCAAGCATTTCAAGGTTTCAACCTCCAAGAGTCATGTTCAATTCCAAACTATGGAAGTAAGCTTTCAAGGGATTTCCATTCATGTGGCGCCAATGTCACCAAGCCTAATGTGCATGTTTGTATTTCGTGTACCGATTTGTATGTTCCCCCATTTCGTCCTGTCCGCCGCACTTTCAATACGCTGTCGCCTCCACCACAACTAGGTCCTGCTTTGATTCATCTCCACGTTGAAACGGCAAGAAGGCTTTTCCACAAGCAGGGTTGCTTGTGAGCTGTAGCTTGATGGTGCACGCATTTCGCTCAGGAAAGGTGGAAGTGATATTATAAACAAGTTTATTCTTTTTTCACTCGCACCCACCTCTCCACCCATCCCTTTGTCGCGACTGGAAATCGTTCTCCTTGAACCTCACCTGTTTCCTGCATAACTTCAAACCCGCCGTTCCACCCCCCCAGCTGCACAAACATCCGCTCTTGCGCGGCATCTAATACGGGATAGAGCACACGGGCTATGCACCGGTCCAAGTCACGCGTGCATAGGTCCGTATTCATATCTGCACTCTGCGGCGCACTGAGGATGGTCCGTTTCGTGCGCAGAGACTGGTTGTGCTGCGGCTCGGCACTGGACGGAACAGGCGTGGCCTGTGAGCCTCGCAGGAGGGTAAGGCGGCTTGTTCCGCCGCGCAAATTGCTAGTTTGACTGGGTGCAGCGGCGCAATCGTGGGAGCCGAGAGTTGAAAGCAGGGGGGGCAGGGTGGGTTGAACGCGTGCTGCCCATAGACGTGAGACAGTGACGTGGGACGGGTTGTCAAAGTCCCATTTGAAACCACATTCTGCTTGCGTAAATTCAGGTCCCGAATTCTTTGAATCCTTCGTCTGCGGAGGCGAATATTTGAGAGGATAAGGTGCAGTTGTATCCCGTGCGGTCACATATTGGATGCTTGAGGCAGTGGCTTCAAAGAAAAGCTCGCCACCTGGTTTGAGGATCCTCCGCCACTCATCCATGACAGTCTTTGAGGCATCATCTTCATTCGACACGACATGGCCCTCGTCGATCCCAGAATCAGGCAATGAGGCAACGTGAGTATCCCCAAGACCCGAGGGACGCGAGCTGAGTTTTTTTAAGGGGGTCAAGTATCTCCACGTGCTCCAATCCACCACGATGGTGTTGAGGCAGACGTCAGGGATGCACGCGAGAGTGGCTGGGTGGTTGAAATCCATCCACAGATGATGAACCGCAGCATCTTTTGAGCCTGTCATTGGAAAAGCGCCGCCAAATCTGTCGACAGGAATCCTGAATTAGATGGACGTATATGTTGAGTCGTTGACCTTCTGATGGATGTTCGACTACCAAATGTGAGAGCTTGGGAGACCAGCGATCGAGCCGCGACCCACAATCAGAGCCACTGAAGCAGTCGGGTCGTGTTGCAATCCGCGCAGAAACTGGGTTTGAGTAGTTGCGTTAGGCACCGTCACTCACTTTCAATATGTCGTCAACAACCCACTCGCCTCTATTGCCTCATGGAACGCGGTGTCGCATTCTTGGAGAGGCCGGGCGCGGTACACCTCTGTTCCGAATCGGCCCTTTTCACCGGCCATTAACGAAGAAAAGAATATATTGTGAGATGAAACGAGGCAGGCTTGTGACGCTGGTGATCGTGGCTGCAGTGGTCGTCTTCGGCTACACCTTCTTGAGTCGAGAAGATCCTCCAGCGTCGGCTGCCGCGAAGCCTGTTGCGGTGAAGGCTGGCCAAGTCGCCCAGCCGCGCCCCGGAAAAGAAGGCGCCATCCCGCCGATCGTGCACCAAACCTACAAGACGGCGCGATTGCAGGACTGGGTATTGGAGAAGGGCCACAACAACCGCACGCAATGGTTCTTGTCCTGGACAAGCAAGAATCCCGGCTTTGATCACAGGGTCCTCGATGACGCCGCGGC
>MU614567.1:22336-55337 GCA_025201725.1 Chytriomyces sp. MP71 | reverse complement strand
TATAAAATGACCACTCCAGCCTATGACCACACGAGGAAGGAGTAGCCGGGGGAGGAGACTGCTCACAGGTGCGAAGCCGAGATCTTCTTTCCACTGCGCGCGCGCGCCTCGTTGACACACTCGCCGACGAGACTCTTAAGAAAGAGCTCAAGCGCGCACGAGACGAGGATCGGCGTCGCCTGCGTAATCTTGCCCACTTCATCGTCGGTGCGCATGATCTTCTTGATCCGTGCCTGTTTACACCACACCCTGTGCGCTTTAGTTTGGGGTGACACGGGAAGAGCGGAGAGGTGGGATAGTTGCGATAGTTACCGCGGGGAACCGGCACACATCTCGCCCCTTTCGGCCCATCTTTGAGCAATGCGATTTTTATTTTGAAATCTTGCCATCAATAGCTACCATACAGAAGAAGACCTCCAGTCAACCTAGTGTCAGATTGATTGTGAGCGTGAGCGGTGCTCACGGGCAATATCGGATTGTGACATTGGCTATGCCTCTGTGACATTGGCTATCCTTCGCAACGAAAAGTGTCGAAAACGGCTCCTTGGCTTCTTTGACTTCGTTCGATAGGAGCAACGTAAGACAAGGTAATTTCCTTGTTTCCTTTCGTGGCAAGCCTGATCAATGATCGTAAGAGTGAACTGACAAGCCGCGGAAGCACCAGTGTGAGGTAGCCTGGTTAACGAATACGCTGTTCATACAATGCATGACGGCCTCTTCGTTCGTGCGCGTCGCCGAGATTTATCGAGCACGCGACGCGGACATCTCGGATCTTCTGGAGAGGTGGAGTTACCCGGAGACTCGTAGCAGGCACTGCAGATGACACGGGAATAGAAAACGTTTGCACTCTGATTATAATAAACGTCTGGAGATTAGTCAGTGTGCTCGAGTGTCCTTAAAGGGCTATATTCCTATTACTATCTCATTCAGTTGGTGCTTAAAATTTGCTCATCATTCATGCAATTGTCGTCAGAGAGGTAATTGAGGTAATTTGCAGGATTTACTTTTCAAATAAAAAGGGGAAGGCTCGCGACGCCATCGCTTGTGGCCGCGATGGTTTTCTTCAGCTCTTCTTGTATCGACAAAATCCGTCAGCACCGACTGCCGTGAAGGGCCTTGCTGTGGCAAAGGAGGGTGAGACGCGCCCCAATGGAGGAGGCGTCATCCCACGGATCGTCCACCAAACCTACAAAACGGCGCGAGTGCAAAGCTGGATACTGGAGGAGGGACATAACAATCGTACCCAATGGCTCCTGTCTTGGATACGCCTGAACCCAGGCTTTGATCACAGGGTCCTCGATGACGCCGCGGCGGACGCGTTCATCCGCACGCACTTTGACAAGCTTATTGTGGATGTGTGGGAAAAGATGCCACTCATGGTTCTCAAGGCGGACTTATTGCGATACGCCCAGGTGTGGGTTGAGGGCGGCATTTATGCAGACTCAGACGCAGAGTGCCTGCAAAGTCTCGAAGATTGGCTTGGCGAACATACTGATGCCCAGTCTGTTGTCTCGGTTGAGGTGCATTACCTCACTGCAAGGATTTCAGAATCTTACATCCTTCCTCTTGCCAGTGGTACAAAGATTTGCATGATTTCGCAGAAGCGAGATACCATATCACACGGCTCGTACAATGGACATTCGCCGCCACAGCGCGGCACCCAATGTTCATCAACACCACCAACGAAATTGTCGAGACTGTCGCCAAGTCGCCAAGTCATCCGTCAGCTTCCTCAAAAACAAGGATAACGTTGAAAGCACTGAGGCTCCCATGGTTTTCACGCGACATATGGAGGTATTCTTGAAATCAAACGGCGAATCACTGGAGTCCATAACCAAGACCATTGGCGACAAGCGGTTCTATTTCCCCAAATCCAAAGTGCTGGCGCTACCCATGTTTTCCTTCATGGCTCAACTTGGGACAAGTAGGACGACGGGATTTGTGAATCACTTCTTTGGAGGTACTGTGAGTCTGATTCATCCTGGTATCTTGTCGTGTCACCTAAAGCTCTCGTTCGTTGAAATCGATCTAGACAATGGCTGGACGAAGGCACCCCAATAACTGTTAAATAATATTTCTTTCCGCTGGCTTGTATTACTATTGAAAACGGGTGTGAAGAGACCATACACTATTTCAAATGGTAATGCGAGTTTGAACGTTCAATGGGTTGGGCTTTTGTGGTTAAAACGTCGACCAACTTAACGGCAGCCAAAGCCAGAGACGACAGCACGCAAAACGAACAGACGCTGTTTCTTTTGCGGACGCGAAGGAGAATCCTGTGCAGCGATTGAATGCGAGTGAGCTTGAGCGGTGGTCGAAGCGGCGGAAGCGAAAGCCGCGAGGAGACGACGCTGTCTGGACTGAACGCGACGCTGAACTCGATCCTGCCACACGTGCGCATCTTTGTGTCGTCGCAGTCTGGCAACCAGCAGTACGCAACCTATCTGCACGGCAGCCACCCGCCGCCATCGGACCCGGCGTTGTCCGCACTCCCTCTCCCGCTGCCCCCTCCGCTCCCACTCCCGCTCCAGCCCGGCTCGAGTCGGAGCCCAACCCCCGTTGACCGAGACCGAGGCCGAGACGGATATCGCAAGCGCGCGCACACAGCCGCATTCCCGTCGCCGCTCCACCTCGCTCAGCCAGTTTCCTCGCACTCAAATCAGCTTCATAATCTGCCAACATTTGCACACGAACATAGCAACGACAGAGATAATAACAGCAGCAACAGAATGAATGAAAACAGCCAGTTCGCTACGGTTATCCAACTGCATGAAGGCGACGAGGACGAACTACTGCAAAATCATCATCGTGAGAACCCAGTCAACGGAACAAACAATCCATCTGCAGACCAGCTTGAAGGCGCTCATCAGAACGGCCCAGATGTGAAAAAGGTGAGCGTCGTCTCGATCCCCGCATCCTGCCCAAATACGACTAAAACGTCCAATCCAGGCTCGGATCAAGGATTCATCCCCTCCTCCTCGCTCAAGGAAAAACTCTTCAGCATCCTCCTCCGCAGCCTCTCGCTCCTCCGTTTCCCCGCAAATCGACTACCTCGCCGCAGGCGTCGAGGCCATCGTCAAAGCCTCGAGCCCCATGCACGTTGACGACGCCATGCGTGCCGCTTCTTCTTCTTCCTCCTCCTCTTCTTCTTCTTCGTCTTGTTCATTCGGCGTCTCCGTCACCGAAAGAAAGGTAATCTCCCTCCCATCTTTGTACAAACTGACATTACATCAGAATCCGGCCCCGCCGTCTCAACCCTCATACAAATCCCGCCCGGGCAACGGCCATTCCCCAAGTATGCACTCACAGAGCGCGCGAACCCCACGCGCGACCGTCACGGGGAGCGGTGTGAACGTGCAGATTGTCGAAAAAGGCAGCAGCGTGGAACCTGCGAGTCCGGGAGGCCGCGGCACAGGGGGATCCTGGAAGCGCGCTCGAGGTGGAAGGGCCTCTGCAGGAGAGGAGGATGCGACGATTGGCGGTGGGAGGAGGGGTAGTGTTGAGAAAGAGAAGAGTCGAGGTGGAAGTGGGATATTGCCGCAAGGATATTTGAGTCCGGATCGGAAACCGCGTGTTCGGAGTCGCGAGCGGGAGCGGAGTCAAGAGCGGCGGAGGTTGTCGCAGTCTGGATCCAGGGACAGGAATGGAAGTAATCGGGACCGAGAGCGAGACCGACAACGGGACCGAGATCGGGACCGCGACCGAGAGAGAGAACGAGAAAGGGAGAGGGAAAGAGAGAGGGACCGGGAACGAAGGGACCGGGGCCGAGAACGTGAGCTTGATAAGGATCGGGAACAGTGCGAGGGTGATCGACCTGGGACTGGAAAAGGGAAAGATAGTTTGGACCGCGCCAATGATCGGGACAAAAACCGTTCAAGATCCAGGGAGAGACGGGAGCGTGAGCGGGATGACTATAGCAGGAAGGAGGAAAGTAGGAGGCGATCGTTGAAGCTGGAAGAAGGTGACGACGCCGGTGGAAGCAGTGGTGCCAAGCGTGGAAAGCGAGATGGTTCTCCCGTTCCCCCACCCCCACCGCCCCAGTCGAAGCCGCATAGTACAGGCTCAGGTACACGTTTGCAAATGTCCAACGATTTTCAGACCTACTAACCGAATTGAGCCCAGATGCTCCATTGACGCCTCAAGCAGCCAAGAAAGTGAGTTTATCCGAATACAGCAGTAAACTGAGACCGCCAACGACTTCTCCTGGTGATGCATTAGCCGTTTCGTCCTCATCCTCTTCCTCGGCGACCGTTGTACTCCCGCCTCCTTCCAAAGGTGATCGAAGCAATAGCAGTAGCAGCATCGTTTCCGCCACTTCCAAGCTTAATTGGAAGGCATTGGTGCAGATTCACAAGCACAAGGGAGATGAGTTGAATCAAAAGTCCAAGGGTAGCGGCGGCATTCTGGAGAGTGAGCAGGCACAAATGATTCTACATTATTGTGCTAGCGTGTTTTACTCGCTGCTGGAGGTGTGTGTTCAGTACGTTCAGTGTTGTTCTGAATCATCCCGTTTGTAGAGCGGGAAGGACGACGCGCAGATTGCCAAAACACATACTGGAGACTCCTCTTTGCTTCAGTTTGTCCTCAAACGCCTTTTGAAGCTCAAGATACCAGAGATTCACAGCTTAATGTAAATGTGAATTTTTTTGTGGTTACTTCAGTCGCCACTACGCGAAAGGATGTGATCTTCCTAACTGTTTGGCTCGACTTACAGGTTGCGCCTCGAATCCGTTCTTCTGAATCGGTTCGCACGCCGACGAATGCACGACAGCTGCAAGCGCGCCAAAGTCCTATCCGCAGCCATTAATGAGCAGCAATCCAAAGATGAAGCCGCCGGATCCGCCGCGCAGATTGTGTTTGGACTTGAAAGCCAAAGTGCATCGAGTCTGCGGGACGTGCTGCAGATTGCAGAGGCTGTGGATGGATACATGCGCAAGGCGGAGCATAACTGGAGTGTTGCGGAGAAGCTATGTGGGAACTATTTCGGTACGTACTCCGTCGTTGTTCTTCCCCTTGGGATTGGCACTCATAGGATGTCATTAGACGTGTTCCCAGAGGCCATGAGCGACGGCAAGTTTGTCGTCACGTCCTATTCGGACTACAAGGAGCTGTCGGAATTTGGTATCAAGTGTTTGCGGGAGTTTGCTGTGCGGAATCAGCTGGATGACTTTTTGAGTGTGTGAAGCGAGAAATGATTCTGTATTTTCGGCTTTGTTTTTGTATGTTATCAGCTTCGTTTGAGCTTCCACTCTGATTCCTCGTCACTGGTGCTCGCTATCGTTTTAGCAATAAAGAAGAGGTTGGGAGGAAGTCTTCCCTTGCTTATATGGTATATCAAACACATCTACTCACACATGCACACACACTTCCATGAAACGGCTAGCCTCATCGGATGAGACGGGCGGGTCGATGCTCAGCTCAAGTACCGAAGGGACAATGGGCTGGAATTATTCATCTCGGCAGTTCGGCGATTTCTGGGAACGACCCTATTTTACTTCAAGCGGAAAAGAACGAAGACCGGGATCATATGGCTTTTGTTAAAGTAAGAGCGAAATAATAGAAACAGACCGCGAAAATAAAGATACGCGAGTGTCTCAGCTCATCAGTGTTCCCTCCAGTTCCGTCAATTGCCCCAACAGACAGACATTGGGCGAAATGTATTTACATTTCGCTTTCACAAAGGCATACGCCTCCATGAGCGGAATCTTGCGCCTCCGCATCACAGATGCAATGACTAAACTTGCACTCCGCGAAACTCCCTGATTGCAAGCAACCAGCACTGGCAACCCTTCCGCCAAATACTCGTCAATGAGATCCAGCATCTGTAGCAGCTCTGGCGTCATGTCACTGTTGTGGTTCCATTTGACTTTGACATAATCTGGCAAATATGAGGAGTCTGCCTCGGTGGTGGGACTCTCGCCCGAACTCGTCGGACTCAGACTTGGGGTGCTGCAGGGACTCAAAATCTGCAACCAGGGCTGCGCGGACGCCTCTGGCACGGCTGCGTCGAGACATTTGTCGCCGGAATCATCTGAACCAAGCCTCTGCCTCCGCCGCCCGCCACGACCGCGAAAATGCGCCGTAGCGCGCTGCGTGCTCTTGTCATGCTGCGGCACGGTCTCGAGCAGGCCGTTCACGACCTCGTGGGCCACGTTGACTACGAGGCCGGGAGCGAGGCTTTGGATCACCGTCGGCGTTTCGGCGTAGCTGCGGGAGCTGATGAAGAGGCCCTCGGGAAGGACTTGAACAGGTCCACCTTCGTGCAGATAGGGATCCAGGTCGGTTCCGTCTTCGCGGAGGAAGAGAGGGCTCTTTTGGAAGGGTCCGGAAATGGCCAAAGACAAGGAGTGGATAGAATTCGGTTTCCGTGGATTATGCAGGTGCGGGTCCGGATGCAGATGCAGATGCAGATGCGTGAGATGCGGAGACTGCGGCATGCGAACGGGCGCGGGCCTCAGTGAGGGAGGCATCGCGTGATTTTCTTTAAAAAAATTTGTGAGCGGCAGAGCGGCAGACTTACGCGATTACATTCTAATCAATTTTGAGGACAACGGCCCTTTGTTGCCGTCTGCTCGCTTGCGTTCAATACGAAAATCGGATTTAAGTGGTTGAAATTGCATGAGCGAAGATACAGAGTGGGGCGTAAGCGGCCGAGAGGGAATGAAGTTGTTGCTGCTTCATGGATTTCTGAGAGCACTTTGTTTGAAAGTATCCATCAAGTTTGATAAAACTGAAAGTGTTGGTTTCTTCAAAACGTGAACCCCCATGCTTTTGGTTGTGGTCACGCCCGACGCGGACATGAGCAGCGAAGCGCGGTCCGCGTTTGAAATGGCTGCGTCGAATCTTGTTTCGCTCGGGAGCGGCGTGGACGAAAGCGTGCATCTTGCTCAGGGCGGGTCGTGGGTTGGGGCTGCGTCGGCCACCGACACCGGCAGCACCGCGAACACCGAGACCAACGACAGACTGCTACTCGACGCCATCGCATATATGGCCGCTACTTTCCGCATGATATCCGTTAATGAAACGGCAAGTGGCCTCACGCGGCCCTCGCTCGCCGTGCTCCTCCTCAGTCCCCTCGCATCGACCCGCGCGCCCCCGCACCCCTCCATATCTCGCATTCAAGCCCTGCTCACATCCATCCCCGATGCTGCTCATTTCCGCGCAATCTCGCTCCACATCCTGTACGCGTCGCTTGATCCCAACGCTGCCTCGCAACATGTCAACCTGCTCAACGCATCAGCAACCTCGCTCACCGCTCAAAAGACCCGTATCAATGTTTCCTCCTGCTTAATGCCTGTCCAGCTCGCTAATCTCGCCGCGCCAGCAATCCAGTTTGCTCGATCTCACCTCAATCTCACGCGTGTCCTGGTCACTTCCAAGAAAGACACAAATAAATACGAATTTTGGTGTCATGGATTCAAGGGCATTGAGCATGGTGCGTGTCTGGGGAAGGATGCGGACTTGTCACTGCAAGTGGTTGGCGGCGCCCCCTCAGCCACGCAGGGTCTATCCGATTTGTCGCATTCGTGTGAACATGCGGCCATTCTCTTGTCTCCTTCTGTTGACGTTTTGCAGGTGACGTCCTCCGATAATGTTCAGCGAACGAAAGAACTTATTCGTTTCAAAGTGCCTATTCGATTCACACAACACAACGGAGCTGTATCTAACAATTGAAGTGGCTACTCAATCAAAGGACGCGCCTCCACTACCGGCAACATATAAGCTGGTTATGACGTCGAGCAGCATCGCAATGGTGTGTATAAATCGTCTGGTGAATCGCGACCTCCTAGTTCCGAAGTTCCTGCGTCCTGTGCAAGCTACTTTTATGCAGACAGAAGACCAAAGAGACGCTATCGTGAAGCCTGAACCTCGTCTTAAACTTGAGACCAGCGATATTTTTGCGTCGTCAATTCTCGAAGGTGGTTCTACTCCAGATGTGCGGAACCTTTTGGCTTCTTTTATTGCCGTTTATCGTCCCAAGAGCGCCCAAACATTAAGCCCTGACCTCGTTAACAAAATGGCAGAGGTACGTACTTACACGAAACTCTTTCCATTGTATATCATTTACCTGACTGTTACAAACGCACGCAGTCGTTCCGTATGCTTGCTTTCTTCATCAAAGATTCCTACGGCTCCAACCTCTTCCCCTCGCATCCCACCACCCGCGAGCGCGAATCCCTTTGCGCCTCCCTCGCCCGCGAAATCCTTGAAACAACCTACGCGCGCCGCAACCAAAGCGATCTGCACGCGCAGGCTCACGGCCATGCCACCCTCCGCCTCACTAATTTTGCTTCGCGTGCCGCCGCCACCCGCACCTGCAAGCGCCTTGTGGACGGCGAAGAGGCCGTGCAGGTGCGCACGCTCGCGAGAGCTCGCACGGCAGGTCCCAAGAACGACCACCGCGTGGTGCCGAGCTATCTCGTGGTGAATCCTGTTCTTGTGGCAGGCGTGGACTCGAAGCGGGAGAGGGAGTTTGTGGGCGCGGAGGAGGCCGCGATGCGGGAGGGAAGGGATACTGTTTGGAAGCGGTTCGGAGCACAGGTGGATGCGGTTGCTATTGCGCGGCGGAATGCTGAAATGGAAGGTGTGAGATTGAACGGGTTGAATGTGGAAGGTGTGAATTTGGGGAAAGAGGTGCATCGGCAGCTGCTTCCAATGGCGTTTGATTGATTTCAGTCCGTTTCTTCCTGCAATGCGCGTAAAGCATGGATCCACGAAAACGCATATCTTCGTAGCATGGTTGAATCCTTGCAACACTTTAAATTGAATCAAGCCGAATGAATTTCAATATCGTTCCCACGAAAAGAAGGAAGGCTTTTCTAAGTCACGTGAGAACTTGCCGCTTAGTGCGGATACGATCAAAAAGCGGCTGTGTCACCAGCGAAATTGCCATCAAACACACAAGCTTCTCCTTTACATGATGCTGCAAACACTGCTCATGGTTATTGGTTTGCCTTTCGCAGTGCAAGCCGCCACTTGTGTTGGCGGCAACTTTAAGGCGGGATCGTTCCAGCAATGCTCGCAAGTGGCGTCTAATTTGGCAGTTCATTGGAACGTCGATGGCACTGCGGGCGAAATCACGTTCGGAGTTGACATAGACGTGCCTTCAAGTGCCAGCAACTGGGTGGGCATTGGGATTAGCGACAACGGAGGCATGTTCGGAACGGACACATGGATCTTGTTACAGAACTCGACTGGAGGATATTACATCCAGGTACGTTTTTTCCCAAGGCATGCATGAATTGATTTGACACCTTGGGTATTTGCAGGACGGATTCGCGATGCAGCCTGGAATTCCAGTGCCAGATGCCAGCCAGGATGTGTTTCTCGTCAACCCTCCGACACCCTCTGCAAATAGCACAGTATACACATTCAAGCGCAAACTAAAAACTTGTGACGCCAATGATTATGACATTGTTGTTGATACTCTCTTCCATATGGTCTGGTTAGTGAGGTTACATCGTTGAACACTCAATCAATTTTGAGTGACCCCCTTTTCGGCAGGGCGCATGGCACGGCTGTGAACGGAGCTCCAAATCAACATGCGAACGGCCCCGCGGATCGAGGAAATTTTATCGCGCTCCTATACAACAGCACCGCAGCGTCAGTCCCCACCACTGCCGGGCTTAGCACCTTCGAGGCGGTCATGCCCAGCGCCAAGATCCCCACCACCGTGACCAATTACATTTGCACCACTTTTTCAGTACCTGTGACGACCAAAAACCAGATTTTCGCCTTTGAAGCCATCCTAAACGACTCAACAAAACAGTTTGTGCACCACATGGTGGTGTATCGGTGCAGTCAGTCGTTTGCGAATGCGGGCGCCAAATTCGCTTGTACTGGGATGCCAAACCAGTGCTCGGTGGTCAGTTGATGGCCTTGGCAACCCTGTCGCGTCCCCTCACAGCCACCCCCCCGCAGTTCGCAATGGTCTGGGCTCCAGGAAGCGGACTCACGCAGTACCCTGCCTCGGCGGGATACCCGCTTCCACCAAACCAGTACTTTGCGCTCCAGATCCATTACACGAACCCGCAGGGCATCAGCGGGGTCGTGGACTCGAGCGGTCTGCGGCTCTACTATTCTGCGCAGCTGCGCGAGCACGATGTGGGCGTGTTGACTGTGGGCACGACGGAAATTTCCGTTCCGGGGAATTTCAATGGGCTCACTGGTACGGGGGACAGTTTATGTAGCGCGGACTGCACTGCACAGTTTCCAAGCAATTTGACTGTATTGGGAAATTTCTTCCATATGCATTCGCTGGGTTACAATATGAGCTCGCGACTTGTGAGGGGTGGTAAAGAGGTTGCATCATTAGGGGTGCGCAAGTACTTCAGTTACGAGTTGAGTGAGGGGTTTTCTGTGTCGATTTGACTTGATTGGCGCATAGTTTCTGACATAGATATCAGTTTTCAAGGCTTAACACCGGCATTGCCGGGGACTGTCATAATGCCTGGAGATCAAATTGTTACCCAGTGCACATATGGTCCTACCGATGCCGCGCACGGGAATCCGAGACCGTATTATACAACTTTTGGACCAGCGACTTCGGTAAGCAGGTTTATGGATGTTCGCAGTGGAAGACGCTTATTTCCACCAAAAACCCGCGATTCAGGACGAAATGTGTTTTAATGTGCGTTTCCCTTTTATCGTCGTCTACTTGGTGATTCGCAGCTAACCAATGCCTTCAAATCACAAGTTTATCGCCTACTATCCTGCCATGACAAACGTGGACTATTGCATGACTTCTCCGCAGGCTCCAGGACGCGTGCTTTGTCAGGCGGAACAGAATGGAAAAACGTACCCCCTCTCTTCCAACACGTCCTTCATGCCCCAGGCGCCACCCGTTTGCCCGAATGCCTATTTTGTGGCCCTACCGGGTAAGACTGGGACTAGTGCTGGTGAGGCATTGAAACTGCCCTTGTTTGCATTTTCCTTGTTCGTTCTGAACGTGATTTGATTTGATCCATTTTCCTCTCTCTGTCTCTCCTCTTGGTAGTACTTTTTCAGTCAGTGTATGCAATAAATGTGAAATTCTTGGCACCAAGGGATCCTGACCGGTTAAAGTGTCCGAACTTGCCAAAATATGTACAACCACAACCGACCAGCGGCGAAGGGCAAGGGCGGCAAAGCGGACAACACGCCGAGCGTGTTTGGGTTCTTTAAGCGACAGGAGTCTCCGATCGCGAGTATATGCGCGAGTGGCGGCAGTGCGACGAGAGAGAGGGAGGCGGCGCATGCACGCGCGCTGCTTGCGGGTGGATGGAAGGCGGCTTCTCCCTCTGTCCACACTGTGAACGCTGTGAACGCTGCCTCGGTCAACTCTTCCATGTCCGTCGCAAATAAGCTCAACTCGTCTTCCTCGTCTCTGGCCGCTCTCGCTTCCTCCGTAAACTTGTCAAACATGGTTAAACACCCAAAGGCGCCGCCTAAACGCACTCTTCCGCCTTCATTCGACGTCTTTGTTCCGCCGCCAAAAAGGCCCTCCGCCTCCGTCTCGCAGACATCGGTGAAACTTGGCAGCCAGACAACCCAAAACTATCCCCATTCGGTCTCAGTCTCGGATTCTTCCTCTCAACTCAGAGGTTTCCAGCAAAATGATCCCTTCGCGGATCTTGACGATGACCAACTGTTTGGCGTGCCAGCCACGGTGCCATCACAATCCAACCCCACAACCCACCATTCTTACACTTCAAACTACAATCCCGCAGCTTCTTGGTCATCAAACAACGTCGGCAACTCATACCTGAAGAAATCGACAGACGAGTTCATGTGAGTTTACAAGGTTCGCGCTTGTTTTGGACACATCTGAAACCTAAGCCTCACGCTAGAAAATCGACGAATACCAATATGGGAAGAGAATTCAAAACAGTATCCTCCGCCTCGAATTCGTCATCGCATAGTCAGTTCCGTTTTGACAACGTGCCCACTTCCTCGTCTATGGCACCTTCCAAGCAGCGAACTGCCGGACTCGGCGTCGTAAACGATGCGGGAGTCCAATTAACGCGTGAGCAGAGTGACGTCTTGCAGTTTGTCCGTGATGCAGAGAGTTTGTTTTATACCGGTTCTGCGGGTATGTTTATGAGCGAACCAGGCGATTCAGTTTAGAATGCAAAGTCAGCTTGATATGAAGCGAGTTTTGAGCAGAAGTCCAGTTGGGACATAGGTTTACCTCCGGCTTTTTAACATATAGTATCAATCAGGAACTGGAAAGTCAGTTCTTATGCGGGAAATTATTCGTTCACTACGGACATACAAGACCAAGGACCAGATTGCTGTTACTGCGCCAACAGGTAAGCGGTATATGATATACTTTGAATCAACCACTGACCTTACATGACATGAAGGAATTGCGGCTAGTAATATTGGCGGCACTACTCTTCATGCGTTTGCGGGCTGTGGTCTGGCGAAAGGTGTGTGTCTATTTGCCCTTCATATGGGCGACAAATTTCTGAATCATATCCGTTGCAGAGCCCGTCCAAAAACTGGTGGCCAAGATCAAGTCGAATCGTGGAGTGTTCACGCGGTGGCGAACAACTGAAGTGTTAATCATAGACGAGAGTGAGCGGTTTCTCCTTTCGTTCTTTGAGTGGGCACTCATTCGGCTGCATACAGTCTCCATGGTGGACGGTCATTTCTTCGATAAGCTGGAAGAGGTCGCTCGCATAGTGCGAGATAGCAACAAACCGTTTGGTGGAATTCAGGTCAGACTTTTTCGTGGTTCTGTGTCATTTTTAACAAAGATCTATACATGCACTCTTTGTAAACCAGCTCATCATTTGTGGAGACTTCATGCAGCTTCCGCCCGTGAGCAAGTCAGATGCAAACTTTGCCTTTGAGGCGAAGGCGTGGAAGCGCTGTTTGACGCGAACCATTCTGGTGCAGAGGCTTTCGTTGTCCTGAAATAAGTGGAATCTGACGCGTTCTGTCATACCAGCTGAAGGAGGTCTTCCGTCAAAAGGACCCCACATTTGTCAAGATTCTGAACGAATTGAGACTTGGAATAGTTTCACATGAAACAGAAAACCAATTGCGCCGCCTCTCACGCCCCATCGCGTTGCCGCCAGGGAAGGAGTCCATTGTTCCAACGGAGCTGTTGAGTAGTCTCCACTGCTCCCTGGAAGGTCCATCCATTCTAAAGCATCGAAAATATTCAACCCCCAGCTTCTCCCTACGCAACCAAGTCGACGACTGCAACAAACGCCATCTTCACTCTCTCCCCGGCGAGCTGTGGAGTGCCAAGGCCACGCTCGATGGCGACACCCTCTACGCAGACAAGCTGAAAGAGTGTCTCGCACCTGAGCGCCTAGAGCTCAAAGTGGGTGCGCAAGTGATGCTCATCAAGAACATGCCCGATTTCCAGCTCGTAAATGGGAGCTTGGGGACCGTGGTTGGGTTTGACGAACACAGCCAGAGTCCCGTTGTGGACTTTTATGTGAGAGGAAGTGCTGAGCGGTTAAGGTTGACTGTGAACCGGGTTTGTTGATTTCTTGGATGAGGGCAACTGGTATTGACTGGCTTTATCTCGTTGAAGGAGCGGTGGAGTGTAGACCTCCATGGAGCGCCCAAGACAAAGCCACAGACTGTTGCGCGGGTGCAATATCCTCTGCTGCTGGCGTATGCATTGTAGGTGTCTTTGGCCTTTGCAGTGGTGTTGCAGAGTTGACGTGGTGGGCATATTCTTTCACAGAAGTATCCACAAGAGTCAGGGTCAGACTCTGGAGTTCTTGACTGTAGACTTGGGACGCGTGTTTGAGAAGGGACAGAGTTATGTTGCCTTGTCTCGGGCCGTCAGTATGGACGGATTGCGGGTGAGATTCTTCACTAGTTTGCTCCGTTCACTTAGTCAATTCATAAGGTCCTGAACTTTGCCAAGGACAAAGTCATGGCTCATCCGAAGGTGGTGCAGTTCAATCGCGAGTTGCTGACGCTGTGATTTAATTATCCATTGTCAAGAGGAAGATTAAAAAAGTATATCGAAATGGTACATTATTCGTTGATCCGCGCCGCCAAACAAGCTGGATGCGGTTGGTGCGGGAGTTTTAGCCACACCTCCTCGATGTACCCGCCCACTCGTGCTTAACTTTCCGCTTTTCCCTTCTCAACAATTGCTCAAAAAAAGCGAGAATCCATTGACCATGCTGAGAACTCGTTGTGCATTGGCAATACGTCAGACCTTTGACAATCCAATTATTGAGTCAGGAGGTTTATATTTATTGCATTTATAATTATACGCTATCAAAATCAAAGACAAGGCAGCTGCCAATGCGGAGGCATGGGAATGTTGAGCCTTGCTATCAATTAAAAAATTTCAGACTGTTTATGAGAAGTCTTAATTAGAGTGCAAAGTTTAGATTGCCAGCCCATCCACTAACACAGAAACATAGTGATGCCATCCCATTATATGAGTCAATATAGCTGTTCACAAACTGTAATTAATCTCTGTTCAGAAGCACACCACATGACTCTGAATACTAGGCAGAAGAGTCATTCAAACACTCACGCAGGTACCGCAGCGAAACATGAAACTGTCTTGTTTTATTCATTCTCCAATGAGTAAAGAATCCGTCCGTTCAATCCCTCTCGTTGCATAGACAAATCCCGCCCTGGAGTCACCACCCCTGCTCCTCCTTCAACTCCAGCACCCACAATCTCTGCCAAAAGCTCCGCCATCCCTTCCGGAGAACAATCATCCAGAGTCAGGGGTCCGAAGGCACCCTTCCGAAACAGGGATATGAAGACATGCGCAGCTTCCGCCATGCTGCTAGATTGTGGAACGCGCTGAGCGCGACCAGCGGCGACAACGCTCATGAGTAGGGGGTGTATTTGAGTGGCAGGTGCGTCGAGTGCAAGAAGGGATGCGTATCTTGGTGGTTGTATTAGGGGAAAAATTGGGGTATGCAAAAGCTCATTCGACCAAAGCTACTCACGATTGGATGGCGACTTTGGACTGGTTCAATCGAAAGAGCAGGTACTCGGCGATCGCGATTTCGTCCGACAAGTTATCCTTGGTGCATCCAACCAGTGCGACGCGCAATCCTTGAATAGGGCTCTTGACTTGAGGGTTCAAGACACCTTCGGAGAGACTTAGCGAGGTCGCTGAAGCGCTGCACACAATACCTACAACGAACCTGGCGTGTCAACGAGGTAAATGTTGGGATCACTGTGAATCTTAACTTTGGTTTGTATAGCACGTGTTACGCCCGCAAAGTTTGCGACTTGTGAAGCTTTCCCTGCGGACGCGTTTGCGTTTAGACTTTCGAAACTACACCGTGGCGACATAACCGACCCTTATTTGTTCCCACATTTCTCAGAGCATTGATTATGGAAGATTTTCCAACATTTGGTAGCCCTACCACGACAATGGACATATCATGCATACGCTGCTGATTGGCTTTTGCTTTTTCGACCAGCATGGCCATCACCCTTTTAACTGAGGAATGGATGCCGCCCGTCTTGGACTTCGAACACGCGAAAATGAATTTGTCTGAAGTTTCTTTTGTGAGTGTGCTCGCCAGGGTCTGTGTGTACCGAGAACGGGTGAAACTTAGAGGTCAATATTGAAAGACGAGAATGGTGGACCTGAGTCATGTTTTGGTTGGCCAAGTCTTGCTTGTTGAAGACAATGATGCGTTCGCGGCGTCCGAGAACCTCCTGAAACTGGGCGTTGGCACTCGAGAGCGGTATCCTGAGGAGAGGCCGAGAGTAAGGCGACGGGACGCACGGAAGGATGCGCCATCTCACCTCGCGTCGCGCACTTCGAGAACCAAGTCGACATGGTGAATGCCGTCGCGCAACAGACGAAGCGTGTTTTGCTGGTGCTTCGGGAACCACGGAAGAATGCGGCTCACCGGCGGAGGAACAAATAAAGCGCTTTTCTGCATTATTGCCTCGCGCGTTGTGAGTCGTTGCTGCAAGTGCGGTGCGGTGGTCCCCGTTCACGATGAGAATAAAAATAGAGCGGAAAAGGAGGGAACGAATGCAGGCTGTGAAGGGCACCGTTCGTGCTGTAAAGAACTACACAAAGGGATACTCAGACATTCAGATCAAAGTCAGGTTCGTGGTGATTGGGCCGCTGTCCGTCTCAGGACAGCGGGTTGGCGCACCCTTGGTCAACCCCGGTTCACTAATTCACACACTTCCACCTCAATTCGGTGCATTACAAACAGACAAGCTACCTCCAATGATCCGGTGAGCGCTTACAGATGGCGACTTCGTTTAGAATCATCGCCTCCGTGGGAGTGCTGCCTTCGGGTGTTGACCAAATGAACCATGTCCTTCACATTCAGGCACCCGCATCTCAAGGAGATATGGCCGCAATTGCACGGGCAACACACAACCAGTAAGTAACTGTGTGTTTTTTCGTTTGGGTTTCGTTGAAACCCGGGCATTAATGGCTCTGGCAACCACAGCCGCGACTTCATTGAAATCATGGAAATGATTGACAAGCGCCTCAATGACAGCGGAAAGAATTGGAGGCATGTGTACAAAGTATGTGATGCTGTCGTCTCCATTTGCGAGCAACAATATCGGCTTATGTGCACGGAATAGTCCCTCGTCCTGCTTGACTTCCTCTTAATTGCTGGCTCCGAAAATGTTATCAAATATGCGAAGGAAAATCTTTATGTCATCAAAACTCTGAAGGAATTCATTTATCTTGATGAGGATGGGCGGGACCACGGTGCAAACGGTGCGGCGGAACCTTGATAGGTTTTGAACGTACGCTGAAATAGTTTAAAACAGTGCGTCAGCTGAGTAAGGATATCACTGCCCATTTATCGGACGATGCGCGGTTGAGGGAAGAGAGGAGCGGCCGCAACAACCATCGATGGGCAGACCCTGAAGACGAAGACAGAGATGGCAGACGGTACGGGGGAGGAGCTGACGTCAATGACGACGATGAGCTGAGGCGGGCTTTGGAGGAAAGCAAACGTACTGCCCAGGCGGAGGAGCGACGACGCGCTGAAAGCCAAAAAACGTACGTCTTTTTTATGTGAATGGCGTCGTTTCGAGAGTGACAGAACGTACCTATTTCACAACGCGATTAGCGACTCTGACTTGAAGAAGGCACTGGAAATTAATGATCGCGAAAACAAGCCGTAAGCAGAACCCCACGTTGTATTGAACCATTTCTGAACACCTCTGGCAGTGCTCCCGCTCCTGTCAAAGAGGCTGAAATCATCGACTTTTTTAGTCCCGTTCAGAATGCCCAACCGAACTTATTTGAGACTGGATCTACTCCATTTGGTGGCTTCGGTTACCAAGATCCATTTGCTGCCCAGCAGCTTCAACAACAGCAGATGCAGCAGCAAATGCTACTGCAGCAACAGCAGCAGCAACAACAATTGGCCTACCAACAGCAGCAACAATTGCTTCAACAGCAACAGCAACAACAGCTCATGTCCCAGCAGACTCCTTTTGGTGGCTTTGGGAACAATAGCAACGCTTTCAGCTCGGCCCCGACTGGATTCGAGGCTTACACGCCTGCTCCTGTTGCTCCTCAACCTGTAAGCCACCCCTTATTATGTTCGTTCAAACTATTTATTACCTCGATTTTCAGGCCGCCGACCCGCTGGGTGATGTTGCTCGCAATAGTTCTAAGATTGATCCATTCGGAGCGCTTGCCATGTCGAGAAACTCTGTGTGAGTCCTACCAATATTTTGAGTCTTGTCTCAACTCATTTTTTAGGAGCGCGGTTGGTGTTTCAAACGTGCGGACTGGGTCGATCTCCGGTGGTGCGAACCCATTTGGGGGCGTTCCATCAGCACCTGTGAGTTTTTCTTGAATCGCACGGCGACGGTTAACAGCAATTTTTATTCAGTTTGGAGGAAGCAACAACAATAGCAACTTTGGAACGAGTGCGACTGACGTGTTTGGTTTGTCGCATACCCTGCCGGCAGTTAGTGCCTCACTAACTTCTGTATGGTTTCAGCGAACAATTCGAATGCGTTTGCAAGCGTACCTCTTAAAAATCCTTTTGGCGGCGCGCCGACTGGTTCGCCATTTGGCACGAGTAACACGTCGTCTCCCTTTGGAACCAGCGTGGCTTCCTCTCGCCCAGTGACAGGTGGTAATGCGGCCTTTGCAGACTTGAGTCCATTCCCGAAGTCCGCCACTTCCAATGTTCCTTTGAGCCAGCTAGGTAGCTCAGCACAAGGAAGCCCGTTCGGAACTTCGCAAGCAACCGGGTTTGGAGGAGCAGCGGCGCAGCCGTTCGGAACTGGGTTTGGGGGTAGTGGCAATCAAGCGTTTGGCACTCAACAGCCTTTCGGAGGAGCTGGCTCCCAACAGCCCTTTGGTTCGTCTGCGCAGCAGTCGTTCGGTTCATCCGCCCAGCAACCGTTTGGGTCCGCGGTCCAGCAGCCGTTTGGAACTGCTGGGCAGCAGCAGCCCTTTGGGACCCAGGGAGGGACCCAGCCTTTTGGAGGCGCCAGCGCTTTTGGTCAACAGCAACAGCCTTTTGGAACGAGTGGATTCCCAATGCCAGGTCAGCAGCAGCAACAAAATGCGTTTGGTCAACCTCAGCAAAATGTTTTCGGCCAGACACAGCAGAACGCGTTCGCTCAACCTCAGCAAAACCAGTTTGCATCCCAGTCACCGTTCTTTTAGAGGATGGGACAGAAGGCTCAGAAATTTCGAATCTTGGCTATTTTTGTTTCCTTTGGTTTATTTCTGGTGTGTTCCTTATCTTTCCGTCAGTTATGGAAAGGTCCTTATGAATGAATGGATCTCAAGATTATGCGCTTGTCACTTCCTCCAAAAAGTTGTCTTCCAGCCAACGTGCGATATCTTTCGGCGCTCTATTCCTCTCCGGCCAAAAAGAAGTCAGGCGCATATTCTGTCGGGCGAAAAAGTGCGGCATGGACAGGGCCGGATTCAGAATCCGAATCACAGTAACAGCCTGTGTGAGCACCTGAACCGCCACTGGCTCCCCTCTGTAACCGGTTTCAACGTATGGATCCATAATCTCTCTCAGTAGAGGTAAGTTGAATGAGAACTCATCCGCGCTGATTAACACGGCAAATAGGGTTCCAAAGTTTTTAAAGAGTCCTGAATTCGGTGAGCCCAACTGAAGTTCTGCGATTACGTCCTTCATCCTATCGATAAAGAAATCTTAAGGTTGTGTTGACTGCTTAAATGGCACTTACGCGTCTATCAAGTCTTGAATAAAAACACTTTTTGATCGCAGCAATGTGCCAAGGAGCTTCGCCGTTCGTACGATTGAACCACCCCTGTTTCTGATACCGTCCCCAATCAACGTTGCGAGTATCTCGGTATTGAACTCCGTGGTGCCGAGCTTTCCCATGCTCGCCACAATTTCCTCTTGATCAAATGAGGAAAACCATTCACCAACAATATACTCCATTTTACGCAGGACCTGGTTTCGGTTGAGTAAACGGGGTGGATCTTCAAAACCCGGTTTCGAGTTCGATTCACCCTGTGTGACAAGTTTGGCAAATTTCAATGGTGGAGGAGACGGAGGCTCTTCGAGGGCCTCATTGATTTGCATGAGGAGAGCCGATACGCGCTGCGATTGATCTGAAGGCTTGGGTTTGGAACCTCCATTCAGGTATTTGCGTTCAAGCTCTTGTGTGGAAATGGGCAGCTTGAGAGTAAATTTCTTTAGACTCCTTGGTGACTTCACCGCATTTTTTATTGCCAGCGGCGGCTTTGACTGAGGCTCTGCTGCTGTCGCTAAACGAGCGTCAAACACTGTTAGGGCTTCGTCGTTCCTGGACAAATCCTGTCCAACTTCGTTCAGCTCTCTGGCAGATATCTTTTTGGGCTCAAGTTGTATGGCCGCAAGCATGTTGGCCGTTTTGATTGTTGCTTTTCTGAGTGAAACTGCCACAACGTTATTGAAACCGTCTCCATTCAGCTCCCTCGCAGTCAATTTTCTCGCAGGTATTTGACAGATGTCTTGAATAACTTGATCATACTCTGCGACTTCGACGCGTCGGCTATCTGAAATGTCTTCTGCCTCCCTTTCATCCAAGTTCTCCTTTCCTAGGGAGAAATCAAACTCATCATCATCCAAAGTAGACTCCCAAGAGTTCAGTGATTTTGCGGTAAATATCTTGGGCGTAGCGGCATGACGCTCATGAATCCCAGGCGAATCAGGAACCTCATCGTTCACCTGATTCAGCGCGTCGTCCTCCAACTGCAAAAGAATTTGACTTGCCGTGAGACGAGGCATCCTGAATAAGAAAGGTAGGAAGTTATTGGCTCGAAAGAAAGGAAGGGGACAGGAGTGGACAATGACTAGTGTTGGCGAAAGAATTGTCAGATTTTGACCCGCTGCATGTCCAAACTTGAGCGAGACCTTTTAGCCATCAAAGTTGCCATCCTCAAGGAACAAATTGAAAAAGACACCAAGCAAAGGGAAGCTCAGCGTCAGGCAGGCAATGGTGAGGCGGCGAGCGCCGCCAGAGCTATGCATCGTGGTCGCGGTGCCAAGATCAATTACCAATCACTTGATGAAGTCAGCAGTCTTGTTTCAAGAATGACTAATTTGGTGGACCGGCTAGAGCATCTTCCAATAGCGACAGCAGTGTCAGGCTCATCCAATCCTCCGACAAGCACAGCTGAGATGATTCAAACCATCTCACTGCAAAACGCACAACTTCACGGAATATTAATGGCGAATCTTTTAAGTGGAGGAGAGGGGATGGGCTCAAGGGTTTCACGCGTTATTGGGCCACGAGATCACCACGAATTACGACATGCGAATGATTCTAAACCGGTCCACAATACAAGCTACATGAACGCACCTGAGGGAGAAGTAAATCATAATCAGTTTTATTCATTGACTGGTTCAGGAAAACTGTAGGTTTTGCAGTGCTTCTCCCCGTGGTTAACCCTCATAACTTAATAGTCACCGAAAGAGCATGCGTTCTGGATACGCTTTGAGAAAATTCAAAATCGCGGGATTCGCTGTTATATTTTCACTGAGATTGAGTAAAGATGTAAGTTTGGCGCATGCCATAAACCAGGCTTGATGTAAGGACACAGGGGATCAAATTCAGACAGTCCAGCCGCAAAGTTGGTCACGTACTTGAAGATGCTGGAGTTCACATTTTGGAAATTCTGAAAACGCAGAGCGGATTTGCAAAGGGCATTGAACAGGTCACGCTTGTCACGAGAGAAGGAACAAATCTTGTTTTCAAAGAATCTTTTACAAACCCCAAAAGACGCGGAGGGCTTCTTCAAGACCGGATCATTGGTATTGGAGGCAGTTTTTTGGAGTCTCTCGAGAAGGTGCAGTTTAAAAAGTATAATTTTAAGTTAATGCTTCGGCAGGTCTCAGTGACTCTACTAAAGGACCGTTTCGGCGCTGGGTGCACGTCCTTGCGTGCCTTCGATTACATAATATCAAGCAACGTCCAGTTTCCTTCCAAGTTTTTATGGTCCATTGAAGAAAAGGAGTATGAAACTGCTGCACCTCACCGCTTAAACCCGCGCAAAGTCGCACCCTCCTCCGGCCGTGTGCTCCTCCTCTATTACATTGCCAAACTTTACCTTCTCAAAATCCTTTGTCATCCAAGCGAACACGGAATCTCAGACAAGCGGCACTCTCTCCTCGAAACCAATCTGGTGGCAATTGCTACCTTTTTGTTCCGTGCAATTCAGCTTGCTTGCGGCCATGCGAACGAGGAAGTTCACGAGTTTTACGCGCAACTTCCAGCTGTAGATTACAGGTCAAGTTGGGTCTCTCCACAGCTGTTTACAGCGATTCAGTCATGGGCGACACGGCTCAAGGAATGGGGTACGCTGTTTGAGCGGGAGTTGGATAAAGGTGAAGGTATTTAGGAATCAAAATAAATGAACGCCCTTTATTGAGACAGCCGGCCCTGCGATAAAATTTGGATTTCGCGTTCAATGTTGCTATGCGCTTTCTTGTTCCACTCGTCCTTTAACTGAGTTGTGAAGTACAAGCTTGCACGTGCCGAGAACCGTTTCAGAACAGCCAACCGACCCTTCCTATACTCGTCATCATTGAAACACAAATATTCATGTCTTATTCCTTTGGAGTAGGTTTGGTAGGCGTGCCATTGGTCTGCTGAAAGGATGCTCAAGTCCAAGTCCAAGAATAAGGCCACAGCATCTAATTGGTCCTTGTTTAGGATGATTATACTTGCATCAGGTAACTGGTGTTTGATCGTTGCGAGAATCATAGTCTTGACAAGCTCAACCTCAGAATCGGATAACAGACTCGGAAACTCCGCCGCGAACTGGCAAAACAAACTTGCTGATTCTTCCTCATTTCTTTTGGACTCGGGTTCATAGACAATATCATGGAATACGATTGCGTTGAGAAAGACGTGTGGTCGAGTTGCATGGCAAAGTGTCGCGTGCGTCTGATAAAGCTGCCACAGATACTCGATATGCGACAGCGAGTGATAACGGCGCTGGGGTTCCATGTAAGCTGCCTGGATGCGATCCCACCAGGCTTTGCTGCCGACGAGGGCGAGCCACGCCTCACTTATTAGGGTGCTCATTTTTGTGGTCACTAAATGAACGAAGGCACGGAAGAACCGCGCCAAGCGGTTTAAAAACGTGTTCGACCGTCTCGACAAAGAGAGACGATGGCGCGCGCGCAGTGTCTACAGATCCGTGCGAGGGCCCGGTCAAGCGGGATGCAGGGCGACGGACGCACGTTCACGACCTCCAGCAACGACGACCGTGTTGGATCTCTGCCTCTGCGCGGCACAGGAAGCCAGGGTCACGTATTTGAGCGATGCATCGGCCGTGTACGGGCCAAAATTGTTACAGTCGCCTCACTGCAAGCGGCACTTATCCTGATTACAGTTGCGAGGTGACACTGCGAAAAAAAACGACGGCGGACAAAGTCGAAAGTAGGCTAAATGGTCAGCTTGCGCAATTAGTGATGGTGGGTTTCAAGCTGGGATGCGCGACAGCTTTCTCTCCAGTTCATGGGACTGCAACGGGCCAGCAGACTTTACTGGATTGCATGACATGAATGAATACATTCGAGCTCATTCTGGTTCTCGCTGTGTGTATCACCTGGTCCACTTCGTTTCAGGGGCTGACCGCTACCCATCGGTGCTGACAGGAGCTACTAGACTCCATGAGCCCTTTTTCGATCGAATGTTCTTGTATGCGATATCCCCCTCATGGACAGCCAGTCGAGATCGTATTCAAGTCAGTGACTGGAGTGACATAAGCAAAATACCGTCTTGAGCAATGAGCACTTCTCCGGCATGCCCCCGTGACAGGATATCAAGCCATGGAGAAACTTTTAGCGCAAGCACCACACCATATCCCACAACAATTGGATGGTGCTTGACTAAATGGCGGGGTTCGATGTGGCATTTCGCTCTCCCAGAACCCTTCGCCAGCCTATTCAGCCAATGCACGCAGTTGAATAGTCCAATTCCCTTTAATCAACCCTCATGTGCCGTCACGCCTTTTACCTTAACTTCCCATCACTTCTTACCCTGCGGCTGCCCACCCCCACCCTCTGCTGCAGCTTTCGCTGCTTTCGCGGCAATCTTTGCCTGGAGAAGCGCAGCGTCGCTGGAGTGGCGAGTGAGGATTAGCGTCCAATACCCGGGCCTCAAGCTCGACTCAACTGCTCCCGCCTCTGCTGCGGGGTCATCTCATCCTTACGTTGACCCTAAAAAATACAATCATGGGCTTTAGTTTGAGATACGGATGCCCCTTCACGGTACCTTTGTGGCATCCGCCTGCTTTTTCTGTTTTAAGGAGGGTCAGCGTGCAGCCGAAACGGGGGTCACCACGTACCTGCTGCTTCGCACGCGCAAGATCTCTCTGGTTTCCACCTGTTATCGTGGCTTCGTAAGGTTCCGGCCGCTGAGGAAAGAGGGCGAGACACAGCGGGCTATGCGGGCTGGGCCCGAGAGCCATCCAGATCTCCTCAGATGCTGGGTGGGGCCTTTGTTCTGGTTTTTTCCCGGTTCCCCCGTCCGTGCGTGTCTCTGCGCGCTTATCCGTTTGTGTGCGTTGTTCGCTGTTTGCACGTAGTGGGCTAGGGGGTTGTGCGTTTGGCTTTCCTCTTTCGCTTTGAGTTTGCCCGTTCTTGAGTCCCTTCACATTGGCCCTGGGCTGGACGGTAGCCCTTCAGCGTTGGTGTTGGATTGATGTTGTCTCGTCATTAGTGTTTTCGTTCGTTTTATCTTAGTCGGTCTCCCCTCGCTTGTTGTATTTTCTCACCTGATGAGTGGTTTTCCGGTGTCTTCATCGTGTCCGTCTTTCGCGTGGATTATTGTCCTGGTTTGGTAGGCGCCATGGTTCTGGCATGGTTGTTTGGTTTTGCCGCATTCTTGGGGGACATCGGAGAGAGCTACTGTGGCGGGGTTTCTTCTTGTTTGTCGTTGGGGTTCCTGAAGCGTTACGCACTCTCATGTTGCGTTTTCGGCTTCTTTTACATGTGTATCGTTTGGCTTGTGGTGGTGGATGACGGTGGCTAGTCAGGCTTTTCTGGGGATTTTCTCGTTGTTGCGTTGGTTTTTGGCGGGTGTGGCTCTTTTTTTCTCTTTTTTTTCTAATTGATTAGAGCTCTGTTTTCGTGTCTTTGCCCTTGGACACTTTTCTTCACCTCGATTTGTGGTTTTTTTTTTCGTTCGCCTCAGTGGTGTTATTGTCGATTCGGTATTCTTTTTGTACTTTTCCGTGATTTGATAGGGTTGGGCCTGTCGTTGGGTTTCGGTTCCTCATTCTTCTGGGGTCATTTGTCGTGTGGTTTTGTTCGGGTTTGTTTTTTTGCAGGATTTTGGTCTTTTTTTTTTTTGTGTGTGTTCGGCCCCTCTTCTGCGGCCCGACGGTCGTTGATTAGCTGATATCTTTGACAAAGTCGTGTACCAAAAATCGTTCCTCGAAATGATTCAGAAGGGATAGTGAGTACGCGACGTCCGACTAGGTTTACTTGAATCCTAAGGACGAAACAGCCTTTGCAACCTTCGAATCAGCACCGTCACCACAGACGTGTCCTTGGACGGAATTACCATGCGCGCGGGCGACTTTGCAACTAGCCAGATTGCAAGCCGCGTCAACATTCCACGCCGAAATCTGGCCTTATTCCGGGCCTGGGAGGCCAAGGCTGGAGGAGGGCAACGCCAGGCCACCATCATCTTTGCTGCAGACGTGCAGCACATTGAGGACCTTGTTCACACCTTTCGGTCGAACGGGATCGACGCGAGAAGCGTTCACGGCAAAACGAAACGCGCCGACCGCTTGGCCACGATCGAAGCATTCCGGGAGGGAGAATTCCATGTACTCATCAATTGTGGTATTCTAACAGAGGGCGTAGACATCACTCGCGTAGATTGCATCATTTTGGGGCGTCCCACGAAAAGTGGGGTCTTGCTGCAACAGATGATTGGGCGCGGGTTAAGAACACATACGGACAAGGAAGGCAGGAAGAAGGAAAATTGCCTTGTGATTGATTTTGCGGATACAAGCAGTGACAATAATTTTGGAATTCATTCGACAATGCCGACGCTATTGGGATTGCGTTCGGATTTCACCCTTCCGCAAGGTATTTCGCTCCTCAAAACGGCTATCATCAAGTCCATTTTCTCACAGACGTGCTATTTGATAGATACTGATTTAGGGGAAGTGATGGAGCGTATGCAAGACCGGTTGAGTTTGTATCCGGACCTCGCAAATACGGCCTGCAACTTGGCAGAGCTTGAGAATATGGACGACGATGGTAAACTGGAAGAACCCACATATAATCTTTCAACTAAACTTCTAATCAGATCGAGAATGCGAGCTCTCGTTGTCATTTGAAGAATTCGACATTGCGTGCCTGTTTTCTCAGGACTCAATTGAAGCCGAAAGCCAGCCCCTCAAGGTGGTTTCTCGCTTGGCTTGGGTTCGTGTGGGTCCAACGGACTGTGTTCTCTCTTTGGATACAAAGACTGTCCTTCTGATCCAACGAGTTAAAGGTTTGTTTCTGACTTTTGAGGATCCATTTCTGATTACAGTTTTTCAAAACAGGTGGTGAATATCGTGCAACGTTGCGCGAAAAGATGCGGACGAAGGAGTCGCACTGGACGAGAGAAAAAACCCTTCTTGTACACGACTCACTCACGAGTGCCATTCGGGCGTGCGACACGTGGATTGAACAAAAGAAGCCGTATCTACAGAGAGTCATCTCTCGTAGCTCTCCCTGGCGCAAGAAATCTGCCTCTGATGCGCAGATTCAGTTTTTGCAAAAAAAGGGTCTGGTTTTGAAAGGGGCTCGGCCTAATTCTGGTATGGCGTCCGATCTGATCACTAAGTTCGTGTATGGTGCCAAGGGAAGGGCTACGAAGGAGGGCGTGAAGCAACGCAAGAAGCAGAAGCTGAGAGCGAAGAGAGGGGCGAGTGTGTTGGATGTTACAATTTGACGACATTTTAAAATTGGTGTTCATTATTTATCGGTTTTTTGAACTTCCGGGCACTGTGTCTCCATTCACACTCCGCGCTCCCAGTGGTCCTCGATACCAGCATACTAGTTATGCAGGATGTGTTTAAAGGTGGCAAAAACCATTAATTACATTATATCCACATACCCATGAGAGGCATATTTAAAGGCAAAAGCACATATCTCTCGTTCTCTCCTAGCACAGGAAACTAACACCAAACTTCAGGAGAATCCAATTTGAAGTCTTTCAATGAAAAATTTAGAGGCATGTACTGCAGTGAGCGTGCCCTGTTAGTTCATCGTGCTTCTTGCAGCAGACGGGAGGTGCTACTAAAAAATATGGGTCGGGATAGAATGTAAAGCAATCCAGCACAATCATCTGGTTAGGTGGCCATGTTTAATCTCTATTTTAATCATTTCATCCTCGGTGGTATAAGAAGCGAGTGGCGGACAGCAGACCAATTTTATCGTTCAGTAATTGGCCTCGCTCGTCTCGCCCCGCGATCTTAGTGTGTTCATGTTGTGCTCACAACTGCCAGGGTTCGTTGTCTCCTGTACTTATTTATTCAACTATACTAACATTCAATAAAATTATCGCTCAGTAATTGGTCTTGCTCACTCGCCTCGCGATCTTAGTGTGCTCATAATTGTGTATATAATCGTTAGGCTTCCTCTTTGAACGAAACGAAAGAAGCCTTTCTCAGTTCAAGAAGCAGTAAAACGTCGGCAAATGTGGGCATATTGCGGAATGGTTCAATTTCAACAATAGAGGTACTATACTGTGGTGGAGTTAGCTTTAGTTATTGGTTGTTTGGAGTGAGTGTGTCAAATGAACTTCCATTGTGTGCTGTGTCACAGGATTTTGCATTAGTAATCAGGAACACACATATGATTTTGCCAGCGAGGAACCGCAAAAATCGTCATTTCGAGATTCTGTCACCTCCGAGTGCATCTCTAACATAAGTCGTTTGAGGAGCCACCAACATGTTCCTTTCTTGAGATGAACCCCTTGATTTCCCATCATTCTTTTATACGACTCAAAAAGGGGAACAAGCTGAAAATAATTATCAATAAGTTATCAGCCCTGGTACTTGGCTTTTGTCATTGTTTTGCAGAACTAGCTGCAAACCACGCTCCCAAATCGCATGCTCAACCGCACTGTTGCATTGAAAAACAACTTCCCGATGCGGTGCTTTAATCACAATCCGACTCCTTCCGTCAGACAATTCTTCCACATGTGCCGCCTGAATATACACTGTGGCGACTTCGTCCGCACGCGCGTGGCCGGGCTCGCTCTTACTCCAACTGATGGTTCGGATGTACGGATTCACAGTCACAAACCGCCGCTCAGCTTTCGTGAGGCGGCGATTGAATTTGAAAAGGAAAGCGCCTGTCATCAAACAAATGATTGCATTCACATTGACGTTGTCCACAGTCGCAGGACTCATTCGCAACTCCATCTGCTCTTCTTCCACAGTAACTGTTTGTATGGTGACCAAAGGCCCATCGCTCTCATTGACTGTCAAGTCCGTCACGGGATTTTGCAACTTGCGTTGGCGAAGAAGAGCTTCGTACTCTTGCTGCTGCTGAATTGTAACACCCAATATGTGGCTGTCCATAATGGAAGGGATCGTTGACGTAGGGCGCTCCCTTTCCCGCTGGATAACTTTATGGTTCAGCCTCTCGTCTTCATCATCGGAATTTGGCAACGATTCATTGGGTTGAAAGCCTTGCTGTTGGAGTTCGCGTATCTGTCTCTTGGCATCGACAAGCTGAGCATGGAGTTCCTTCACAAGCCGCTCGGAATCAGCCATACGCATCTCAATCGTAGCATCAGATGACTTGGGGAAAGAAACCGGGATTGATTGCTGCAGTTGCATCTGCAAGGTTAAATTCTCAAACCGAAGTTCCGTATTCTGGGTCGTCAGAGCCTCCACCTGCGACAGAAGTGTCAGCAACGTCGTCAGCTATTTTAGTCATCATTGATTACTAAAACCCGTACCCTCTCTTTTAGCTCATCTATCTTCGAAATCGCTGCTCTGATGTTCATCGGTGCCGGTAAGGTCAGTGAGGCTAAAGGTGGTTACGAAAGGTTCTGGTCGACAGATTCTGACGTGTTTTGGGACTGGAGATGCTGACTGCGAAGGTGACAAATGGCGACGATTCTTGTTTCAGGCAATTCCTGTCAATTGAATTTTTTGCACTCCGACGGAATGACCCGGAAAAATTTTTCGTCAAATGCAGTTGGTACCTCTGCATGGGCAAAGATTTGAAGTCTCGTGAAGCAAAGCCGTTAGCAGATCTTGCGTCTATTCAGGAGCATCTTTTTTTTAATGGCGTTCGGCCGCAAAGCATTACTGACAGTCGCCGACTCGAGACTACCTCACCAGATACCAAGTCCAGCGTCGCACGGTTCGATTGAGCGAGTGTCACTGGAAAATCTGATTCATAGCATGCGTACCCTCGATGCCTTCTTGCCTGTGAACATCTTATCAAAAGATTCGGGGAGACATTCTGTCCTGGGCAAGCCTGGACTTTTGGTCAAAGCGGGACCGACCATATCTCAAGAACAGTAACAGACTCAGTGCTTCACTCCCATACCCAATCAGCAGCAAGCCCAATGCGAACACAACAATAATCCTGCTAAGGTGGCTTCTTCAGACAGATTGTACTTCACACATCCGGCCGACAACGTCCAGACGACGCCTTTGCCGCATGCAACCGCCAGTTCCAGCGCGCACACCAGCATCGCAAGAGACAATATCTCGCTGATCTCGAGGTCCAGGGCGTACACCTTCGTGCGCAGCTGGCGGCGGCGGAAGTACGCGATTCCACTCCGCACATTGCTTTACCAGCGCTTGGTCGGTTTCTGTTGTAATTACTTCGCTCCTCCCTTTGTGAGTAGTTTGTCTCCATTATTCAGGGTTTCAGGGTTGACCCAGGATCGTCGGCGCCACGAATCCGACCGCAGAACCGCAAGGAACACAGAGAATCTCAGCAGCAAGAATAAAACGGTGCGAATTTGGTTGGCACAGCAAGCTAGTCGGGCAAGGCAAGCGAACCGATTTAAGGAGCTTGAGGAGGAGGTTACTACCCTGATGGGTTCCTTGGCAGCTTTGACCCGCCGCTCTGAACCACCTGGTAGTGGGCACCACCCTTTACCACTTACTCTTTCTGCGGAGGTGGATATGCCTCTTTCCGATGCAAGCAATAGCTGTTCCTCTGGAGAACTACAAAGAATAGTTCTCAATTACCTCGACTGTCTCCTGGCCCCATAACCCAAAACTTGACGACCCAGTCCACTCAATCCAGTCATACATACTACGTACAAAGATACCAACAAACCCTTCTTCTTTAGCTTCAGAGTAAGCACCGCCCCATTTCCCGCCACAATGTCATGCTACTTGCCCTTTCCACCATCCCCTCCTCCACTTCCATCGCCGCATAATTGTTCGATCAGCCAATCTACCTTCAACCGCCCTCCCCCACTTGCCGTATCAACACCCCCTTCTTGCGACGCCTCATTATCCACTGTAATTTTCGTTTTTGTGGGAGTGCTGGGCACGTTGCTGCAGGTAATGCAATCTCTTTCGCTTAAATATGCAATTGACTCGGAAAGCGAATGACGAATTGTAACGAACACAAAATAACCGGAACGCGCTCAGGGAGGCCTCTCAGAGATCTCAAAGCTAAATGACGAATACGCCACCTTGATGGCGGAATTGAATGTGAGTGGCTCATATTATGATTACAACGAAAGCGCAATGTATTGACGGCTGCTCAAAACCAGGGTAAACCAACCCCATCTGCTGATCACAGAGCTCCAGGCGGTCCTCCCGCACGAGGAAACTCGTATGGAGGTAGTGGAAACGAAATGTACCCACCACCTGGAGGTGGCAGCGCATACGGTCCACCCGGAGGCCGTTACGATGCGCCACAGCAGTACGCCAACGATCATTACCACCCGCCATCGGCCGCATGGGGTATGCAGCCAGCTGCTGGTGGATGGGTCCCGCCTCCGCCGCCCAACTGGGTCACCCCGCAGGCACCACCTCCTCCTATGTGGGTTCCACCACCACCGCCTCCGAGCATGGGATTTGCGCCACCTCCTCCTTCGTGGATGCCACCTCCACCGCCACCGCCTGCGGATGACGCGCCCCCACCGCCTCCTCCAGAATGAGTCAATCTCGGTTAAATAGTGGTTTTGGTGGGTTAAGTGTCCAGATGTGATGGGGTGATTCGAATTTTTATTTTATGGAAAGTGAAAGATGCAGGACAAGAAATTGAACCTTTGCAAAACAAATGGTTGCCAAAACGACAGTAGCCGAAGCGAGCTTCATCAAGAGCTCGCTTGAGGCACTGAGCCGACGTCCAGTGAAACACCGCTTCGATGTCGGCGAGACTGGGAACGAAGATGTTCCTGGCCTTCCGGCTGCCTCGCGGCCGTTTGCGCTGAAAACGGGGATTGAAGGGGACGATGCGGCGACGTTCTCTGTGACAGTGAAAGCACTGAAGGGCAACACGTCACCGACTGCGGTGACGGGACTCTCTTCGTTTGACAGCGTCGATGTGCTCAAAGCGAAGGCGGCCACCGCGCTCGGCGTCGACAAGAACGCGCTACGTCTCGTCTTCAAGGGGAAGGCCCTCTCCGCCGGTGCAAAGACACTCGCTGACTACGCTCTCGGCGCAGGCGCCGTCGTCCACGTCATGGTGTCGGCCCCATCCTCTACCACATTAGCACCAGCCTCGAACACAACAGAGGTAACAAAAACGCCTGCAGACGCTCTCATGGCCGTCGGCGCGTCAAGGGAATTTTGGGCAGAGCTGAATGTGGTCGTCGCAAAACACATGACGGAGGAGAGCGCGGGTGCGAACGAAAACTCCATAAAGGTCGGTGTCAACCGTCTCGGTATATTCGTGATTCAGGGTAGACAAATAAGCCGTATTTTCTTTATTCTTAGGTGTTCAACGCGTTTGTGGCCGCATATGCTGGTTTGATTTCAGACAGCAACAAAACAGCCCAAAATGCTGTCAAAAAACACTCCCGAAAGTAAAGTACCGAATGAGCGACTATGATGAAATTCGGGAGTAAATCGGAAATTAAGGACTTATTCATCGATTTTCATGGCCTGCCATAAACTCATGAAGAAAGTAATAAACTTCAGAGAGATTGCTGTATGTGTGTTGGTGGCACCTGTTGTGCTGATTCCTCAAACTTAACCCAATGTCGTAAATCACCAACTTGGCTCGGCAGGAACATGTTGGGACCTACGGTGGGGTGAGTATCCACAATTTCATCGTAGAAAGGAAGAGGTACACTGGCCTTTATGTAAACTATAAATGACAATTTAAATGTTGAAGCTCTAAATATCTTTCGCTTTCTCAAGATTTTGCTCTACATAAGCTGGCGGCACTTCCAGACTTCCCACTTCACGCAATTGCTGCAACGCAGTCACAAACTTGACACGGTTCCCAACCGTCACAATTGCAAAAAGACCCAGAAGCTCATCTGCCGAAATCATTTTTCCAGCAAGCGTGTCGCCCGTAACATCTTGCTGCAGCACGACCTCCGCACTTTCACGGTTCCCGCCGTTCTTCCAAACCCACGCGGCCGCAGCCGCACCATCCCACGTCGCAGGATCCTGCGGGAACGCAGGATTACCCTTCATATACCCCTCCACAAGGTCCCAAAAACCGAGCCCCTGAAACAGCGCGGATGACTTATCGACCTTGAGGCCCACCTCAGAACCCAGAGCCACTACAGATGTTGGGCTACCAGGATTCGTCGAGGTGGCTACTACAGTCGTAGTACCCACTGTCAGGATGGTTTCGCGTGGCACATTGGTCGCGAGGAACGAAACGCGGCCTCCAGTGACGTTTATTGGGGGCGCAGCGTCGCCCTTGAAAGCGGGTGGCAAAGTTGATGTTCTGTTGAAGTCACTACTAGTGCGAAGCGTGGGAGCAGGGACGATCGGGAAATTGTGGCTCATTTCTGATTCCATGGTGCGCCTGGGTTGGCGCTTGGAGTTTCCGATGATGCGTTTCCAGAACACAATGAGGAGTGCGACAGCGATCCCGATCACAGCCGCGCCAACGGCGATGCCAGCAATGGCCCCGGAGCTTAGAGCGCTACTACCGCTGCTACTGCTTGTATCAGTCTGCGGGAAAGGTCCCACATCGTTTTGACCGCGCGACAGCACGCCAGAGACGTCGTGTGCAACGATGCGGATGGACGTATTGGGTGACAGAAAGTCCGACGCGGCAAACGTCATGAACCCATTGACAGGGTTTCCGTTGGCGCTGGCTGCAATGGGATGACTTGCGGTGAAGCTAATTTTGGCCCAGGACGGTGCAGCCACGCTTGTATCGAGTGACTGGGTTTTCCAAACAGTGTCAGGGTTCAAAGTCACCAGACTGTGACCCGATGTTTTGAAGGCGAGTGTTTGAACTGCGTTGGTGCCACTGTTGTAACCGACGATGACATCACCGTTGGTCATAGTGGAAGTGCCGACACCGATTCCGACCCATCCTTTCAAAGCGCTGAACACAGTGAAGACGGCATTTCCATTCGTGTCGTCACGGCGCGTCACGCAAACAATGGGAGGCCCAGA
>MU614567.1:0-20368 GCA_025201725.1 Chytriomyces sp. MP71 | reverse complement strand
TCCGGTGTTCCGCCAACTAACAGCGACAACACCAGAAGCTCCATCAGCGACGGTTCCGCATCCAAGCCGTCTCCTCCATCAACCTCCGCTCGCCAATCACGACCGTCGACTCAACAGCATTCTTCCACCACAAACACGAAAACATCTATCTCTTCGCCATCGCAAAGCTCAACGTAAATGCAGCCATCGTATTCGAGTTCCTCTACAAGGTCGCCGAGATCGGGTGCAGCTACTTTGGCAAGTTCGACGAGACCGCAGTGAACGCAAACTTTACCCTCATCTACGAACTCATGGACGGTGCACGCATTCCTTCTCTCGTCTTTTTTTTTTACGATTACTTGGAACCTGATTTATCAAGTGACGGGGGGAAAAGCAAAGTACGTGGGTAGTGAGAATGCGATTTTGTGGAAGTAGGCTCCTTCATAGGAACTGGGAATCAACTGGCACTCTGATTAGACTTTCGTGTTTCTCGTGTAGGATTGCTCGTTTCCAAGGCGGGCAGGAATATGTCATTAGCGCCATTGCACAGACTGCACCACCAACCAATAAGGCATGGTCGCGTCCTCCCATTTCCATGGACTTTCCCATTATTTCCTCACGTGAATTTTCAGCAGAAACGTGGGACACTCAGGCACGACTTTGAGGCAAAGACCGCGCAGCTGCATTCGCGCGAGTCAGAGAACGCGTAGCCGCAGGTGGAGGTTCCGGGGCTCGCGCGGGAACATCGCGCCGTGGCCACGACGCAATTTGAATTTGCGTTGAAGTACAAAAATGAGGTTGGTGAACGCGAACCAGTACTATTTATATCTGAGTTTGTAGATAGTGTGGAAATTGAAAGATCTTGATGACCCTTCTTGGAATGTACCAGTCAGTGAAAATATATACACCAAATCAGGCTTGCCAAGAACGGTTGCAGCAAGGCAGCTTTGGACGAAGAACCACATTCAACATTTCAAGCTGTAACGAAAATGCTTTCGCTCACCGTCGACCCTGGTTTCTTCCACCTGAGACGCCTTACTGATTCACCACAAAGTACCAGGATGGCACGTTCGGTTTCCACACCTATACCAACTAAGATGTTCTGCTTCGATGCCACGCATTTGAGACCAAGCATACCTTGCTTTCGAGGCCGTTGAACTCTCAATCCAATAACATACACCTTACAATCTAAGCTTTTGATCCAAACAAAAAACTTGACATTCGATGTGTCGTGCCCCAGCATCTTACCTTACATTCGAAGCCTGGTCCAGAACATTCCGCGTTGACTACGATGAATCACCCCAGCAGCCCATGTGACGTGCCGAGAAGGTGGAAGGCCGGCGGCAAGACACTGACTTTTATTCTGGATTTCTTCCAAACCATATCTGCTACTTTGGGATCCCGCTCGCTACGACATATGCTGCTGCAGTGGAGGATGAGAGAAAACTGCAGCCCCGTTTGGGACCACGCTACCATTCCCAATCGAAATATCCGCCAGTTGGTGAAGTCCGGATAAAGGCGCGGCAACCGCGGCTCCCGCCTTCACGAGAGGCGCTGTTGTAAATTGGTGAAAACTCGGAGTAATTTGGGACGTCTGCTGCGTGACCATCTCTTGTTGATGTTGCTGCTGTTGCTGGTAAGGTGGCGCCTGAGATAAAGGCGGTTGCCCCAAGAGCAAGAAATCCGTGTTTGCGAGACTACCGAGACCGGCCAGATCAAAAAAGCTGAGTCCATCCCACAGCGACAAATCGTTGAATCCGAGACCTGAGCCGAATCCGATCGATCCGCCCGCACCGCCACCAAAGAGTGAAGAATTGGAGAAACTGCTGGGAGCCCATGAATGGGGGCTAAATTCGTTGGCAATACTAGATGCCTGAGAAAAAACGTCTGACGATATTGATGGTGTCTCCGCATTCACCCGCTGGCAACTCTTGCTTAAGCCTTTGGCCCGATCTGCTCGACTCTTCTTGACAGACTTGAATAATTCTTCCAGCCGCAACCCCTTGGATCCCAGGAAATCGCAAATTGTCTTCCACGATCGCTCCGCACTCGCGTAATCGCGCCGCATCACGTCAAGCAGCCGCATGCAACTCTCAAGTTCCGTGACCGCTGTCTCGAACAACGCACGGTTCGTTTCGTCAGGACTACCCCTCTCGCATGTAAAAATCTGCTGAATGTGCACCGTGATGCCCATAATGGTGCAATATATGAAGTTGGGAAACAGCACCGTGGCCTCATTGTCTGCGGCGGGGCTCTCCAGCCGCGACACAATGCGCGTGATGGCAGACGCACTCTCCAGACATGCAGGGTGGTCAATGCGGTTGTATGCTGTCCGGTGGAAGAGAATGACAGTTGCATTCCACATAAGAGCCATGACAGCCTTGGCATTCCAACGTTCTCCGAATTCGAGGGCACGCCAGTCCGAGTCCAGACCGTTCCACCATCCAGCAAGACGCAACTCGATTTCGTGAGCGAAAACCTTCTCGTCAGCTTTGCGAGCGCGGTTGGCGAAACGGAGGATACTCGCAATGATGAGGGAAAGGTCAATGTGGTGTTTGAGGGTCGCAATTTCTGGGTTGGTCACTTCTGGGTACTCTGCGTCCCAATCACTATCGTGTATTCCTAACGGGCGGCCAGTCCAGATTCCCGTGTATGTCTCCAGTATCATCACGCAATGCCATGTTCGGTTACGCAATGCCATGAATTCAGGTGTAAAAAGACGATGTCGCACACCCAAGCTTTTGATACTGCGGTGAAGACCAAGCTGGTCATGGGAGCGTTCAGTATTATGACACGTGAAAGGACTTCTCAGGACTCACCTCCTGCGACAACCGAACTGCAATGCCCATGTAGCTCCAAGAACCCTGCGATAAACGACTCGCAATCCCAGTCGCAACTGTCATGACCATAAATACAAGACTCTGAATGAGAATAAGGTCTGGCACGCCAAAATGATCCAGCATAATACGTCGATAATGGTCCATAACATGTTTGAGCACTACTGCATGCTCCTTAAAAGCCGTCTGCTCACACTTGCCAGCCGTTTTACCCCAACAGTTGAGCGATGGCGTCCCGTTGATCATCAGGGCGACCACAGAAAGAAGCAGCAGACAGAATTGCCAGTGACCATCAATATGGAAATGTTCCAAGCTACGAATCGTTTGGAGCTTGTCGTCAAAATAGCTGCGCTCAATCAGAGGAAACTGTGGATGCATCTGCTCCCAAAAGATTTTGAGAATGTGATCGAGGAGGTGGTCTGGTAGGGGAACCAGGTCAAATAACCTGACGGACTTGATTATGCCCTCTCCAGCACATTTTGAGCACTTTGGGACAGCACCAGATTCTTCCGAAGGTGGAGTGTGTGCCTGATCCTGCTTCAAGTTCGCGTTGTATGCCTGCAATATGCCGTTTTGAAAGCGCGGCTGGGACTTCCACGGGTTGCTGTCGTCTTTTGGACCTCCCAAACTGCTAGTGCTGCCAAAGAAGAGCAATGTATCATCTGCTTTGATTACGAATCCCCCCGCTTTTGTCTGACTTGCACCATCCATACTGGGGGTGGGTGGCGGAACGAGGGGAATAGAGGGCTCCTGCACCCGCGAGACAGGCAGCAAGATTGATGCTGAACTAAAGGTCACGGCGGGATTTAAAGAAAGTTGCTGATGGTGATGTTTCAGTCCTTGCTTGGGTGATCCAGTCTCAATCTTGGGCTGATGGTCGATGGGTTCCGCCGAGGAGGAATCCAGTTGTTGTGACTGTCCGGTCGTGAGAGCGGCCTCGAGAGCTGCGAGTCTGTGCTCGATCAACTCGAAGCGCTTCTTTGAGGATATAGGAGCAGTTTCCTGCTTGAGAGCGGCCACCTCCGAAGCCGAGTACGGTGTCTGCGGTGCTCGCAAGTCAGTGACAAACTGTGACAACGCCCGCTGAAGGTTTCATCCACTCACGTAGATGCAAAGATGCGGTTTTGCGGTGCACTTTTCGCAAGGATTTCCTGGGTTTGAGCCCGAGCACTTAACCCTAATAATGTTTGATGATCAGCTGAGCCATCCAACAACAGGCGACACGCACCGCTTGCGCCGACACGGATCGCATGCGCGCACAATGCGCCGCCGCGTCCCGTCACAGCCGCCACTGAGGCTTGCCGCCGGGAAAGCCAGCATTCGCTGCTGGTCACCCTCGAAGCCGCTCAGCTCAGACTCGTCGTCAGAGACAAAGTGCGCTGTGCCGCCCCACGTCCGTCGTTTCTTGCTCTCAGATTCCATCTCTGTAGTCGCCCTTTCCTGTCACCAAGATTTTGCAACAAATAATTGGAGATGGGTGCCACCAAACGAATGATTTGTCAACTCGCCAAATTTCACTCCCATCAGAAGTAAAATTTTCTTACAGAGTGGAAGAAACAATGATTATCATTTTACTCAAATGAACTGTTATCGCACATTTCTCACATTGGAGTTCTGCACAGGGCCAAGTTTAGTGAAATCGGTTTGATATCCGCCCACCGTTTGTGGAGATTGTGGAAATGGTGGCGGTCGCGGAGGGGGCTGTGCGAACTGATAGGGTGGAATTAAGAGCGTAGGGGAGGAGCGAAAATGTGGGCCAAGTTGTTGCGAGGCACCAGATGTCGATGTCGCGCTCAACTCGGCTAATTGATGCAAGGAACTTGCATATGAAGCAACTTCGGTGGATTTACGCCCAAAAACGACAGAATTTCCATTATTTTGATGGTTTTGAAACGTTGGAAGGCGTATTGCAGGTTGCGAAGGATGCAGTTGTGAAATTGCTTGTGGCACCGTCGCTCCAGCAAGGTGTGCCCCAAACAGTCCAAAATCAACGTTCCCAAGACCTCCCAAACCTGCCAGGTCAAACAAGCTCAGTCCATCCCATAGGCCCAAATCAGCATCCCCGGCTCCTCCAACTGTGCCTAATGCATGTAAGCCATTCGTTGCTGCAGATGAGGATAATGCACCAAGTTGTTGTAGTTGAAGTTTCTGAGGCGAAGTCAGACTGACAGCGTTCATCCCAGATTCTGCAACTTCAGTTCCAAACAGGGCTGACACGAGCCCAGAATTCATGTTTGACAAACCGCCTTGGCTCCACAAGGCGGAGACAGCGCCATTGCCATTGCCCACTTTCGGCGTCTCAGCCGAAGCAGGAGTTCCCATGGGCGCTTCAGTCCCGGAGCCGACGGCCCGCCCAACACCGCTCATGATACATTCCACCGTGCCCCTACCACCAACCTCCTGCGAAGCTGCTCGAAACAGCTCATCCAGTTTAATCCCGCGCGCAGTCAAGAAATCAAGCACAGTCTTCCAACACCGTTCCGCCGCCACAAAGATCCCCCGCAAGTTGTCAAACACGCGCATACACTTTTCCAACCTTCCCACAGCACCTACAAACGCAGTCGTATCCTTGCGCGCACCCGTACACGCAACCAGCATGGTGCCTATATGCACCGAAGACGCTTGCATCGCGCAGTAGGTGAAGGTAGGAAAGAGCGCCACAACCTCGTTCGCTCGCAAGGGTGCCTCGAAGCGCGCTACGAGGTGCGAGATGGCTGCCGCCGCGTCCATGCACGTGGTTGCGTCTGTGTGACCGTAGGCAGTGCGGTGGAAGAGGATGACAGCGCTGTGGTACATGAGACTCATGAGGGCTTTGGCGTTCCATCGTTCTGCAAAGCGACCAGCCTTCCACTCTGGGTCGAGGCGCGAACACCACGCATCAAGGCGGATGGTGACGTCGCGTTGGAAGGCGGAGGCGTCTGCGGGGCGAGCGCGGTTGGCGAACCGGAGGATGCTGGCTATGATTTGGGCGAGCTCGAAGTGATGGTGGAGGTCTGCGAGTTCAGGGCTGGTTACTTCGGGATACTCCGCATCCCAGTCGTTGTCGTGGATTGCGAGTGGGCGGCCAGTCCAGATTCCCGTATATGTTTCCAAGATCATGACGCAATGCCATGTTCGATTTCGAACGGCTATGGTCTCTTTGTTGAAAGTTTTGTGTTGGACCCCAAGCTCCTTAATGCTCCTGTGGAGACCCAGCTGGATCGTATGACCAAATCAGAGGTGGAATGATGAAAAATGAATTTCGGCCATACCTCTTGCGCCAAACGCACAGCGATTCCCATATAACCCCATGTGCCGGTAAATCGCGACCCGCGCGAGCAACCTCCAGTAAGGACCATGAAAAGCAAAGATTGCACGACGATCACGTCCGCAATTTCAAAATGGTCAAAGAAAATCTTTTTGTAGCTGTCGGTGAGCAGTCGCAAAGCAGTATCATGCTCCTCGAATTCTGCATCCGTTGTTTCCTCTAATTTTGTGCCTGAATTCCTTTCCGCTTCTGCAGACTTGGTGACACGCCAATGAGACAAAGATGGAGTGAAATTGAGCATGAGGGTTATCACAGAAGTCAACAGCAGGATAAACCTCCAGTTTTCTTCCACACTAATCATAGATTGTCTCCGCAGGCGTGCAAACTGACCAATGAACCAAAGCTTGTCAATCAGGGGAAATTGTGGCTGAAAACCGGGATGAATACGTGACTAAAAATCTAAACCCATAAGTCCCTCACATGAAACTGCTCCCAGAAGTTCTTGAGGATATGATCGACGAGATCATCTTCCAGTGGAATCAACTCTCTCAATTCGACGCGGTCATCAACCAAAGACTGAATCGAAGTGGTCGCAGAAGACTCCTTTGGCTCATAGAGGCCTTTCTCTTGATAAGGATCTCTTTCGCTGGGCGGATTGCTCTGGCCTCTGAAAACCTTTGGAGATGAATAGTCCGACCTGGGTGTTTCCGACACTTCCTTCGCGCATTCCTGAGCTGTTCGCGCCGGAATGTGGACCATGAGGATACCATTGATGAAACGCGGGATGGCTCGGTACAGATGCGCATTATGTGTCTTTCCTCCAAGGGCACTGGTACTTCCCCAAAAGGTCAAAGCTGTCTCCTCCGTGTTTATGAGAAATCCGCCTGATTTGTAAGAGGAATCTTCCGCCTGATTCCTTTTCGAAGAGCTTGGAACAGTGGGAGACAATAGCGATGATGACGACGTGATTTGAGGTGTATGGAGGTGCGCTGACGGTGCACCTTCCAAGGGCCGTTTGAATGCAAGCACAGGAGAATTGGATTTGGTCGACTTTGCTGTATGCAATGTAGAAAAAGATTCAATTGGAGGGGATACGGTTGATAAGGAAGTGCCCTGCTTCAAGTGCGATGGTACGAGATGGTCGAGGATCGGGACCAAGTTGCCAAGAATCTGCTCGATCTGACTCAGGCGCTGCTCGATGCGATCAAGCTTTGATTCTCCTTCATCAGCGTTTTCCTTCTTTTTGAGGGCAGGGGCCTTGAGACGACAGCGTCAGTCAAAGTCAATCCCTGATTGCTCGTAACTCACGTAAACACAAAGATTCGGCCGAGTAGAACAACCAGAGCATGGCATTTCTCCGCTGCACTTCGCCCGCTTCTTTCGGCACGGATCGCAAGCGCTAAATGCGAACTATATTAAGACTTGCCATCTCCGTGAGGTGAATCAGCACGCACCGTGTGATTCGGACTCGCTTTCGATCTCCGCCCCCTCTGTTGGGACCCTCGTCGTCAAGTTCATAGTTAACGGAGTTGTGAAGATCGGAATTGCTAAAGTTGTTGGGGGCACCCTGCCCGCCGCCGTTCGGGCTAGCATAGTAAAAGGACCCCAGTCCCTGATCGTACTCGGCATTCCCAGAATGCATGATCGGAGGTGAGCTCTGGCAATCCGCTCGAGCCTGACAAGGTTCGGTGAGAAGGCTCCAAACTTAGAAATTTCGTTGGCACGTGATCGTCAAATAAACCTCCTTCTAAAAAGGCAGACATCAATCCTGTCGGCCGATAAATATTATTTCGTACTAAGCGCCATTAATCACAAATTATTGTCGGATAAAAGCTCCCGTTCCCGCTCCAAAAGACGGAGGAGGCACGTAATCGCACGTGCTGACCTGCCCTAATGTGTTCATAGTATTGCCAGCAATGCTTCCATTTAACGCGTCGTTTGAGAAGCCGAGCAACTCTGACTTGATTTGACTTCCTGGCGTGAAAAGGAGTTGAGGTTGGTTTGGAACAGGATGACGTTGAAGTTGCAAAGGCGGTTGTAGTTGTCGCTGAGTTGGCTTTTGTTGAGTGTATGCATTTGGGAAATTTGTATCAGCTTGCGGCTGTGCAGTTCTCAGGAATTGCTGTTGCACGGGCTGCATCTGAAGAGGACGTGGTTGAAGTAAGTTTGATGATGGGAAAATTGGAGCTTGCGGCGTCGAACGTGAAAGCTGCTGCTGCGGTAACAGCTGTTGATATTGTTGGTGACTCAAAGATTGCTGCTGCGCCAAAGCGCCTTGCTGCAAATTAAATTGTTGCAGGTTCGGAGGTTGACCCATTCCAATTCCACCTAAGCCAGCTAGATCAAACAAACTCAAGCCATCCCAAATGAATCCGCTATCACCTCCATTCAAAATGCCCATATTCGCTGTCGGAGAAGCAGATAATGAGTCAGTACTCCCCAAGCGTAGGTGATGCGACAATGCGTTGAAATGGCTTGGAAGGGAATTGTTTGTCTTGAGCAACTCGTTGCGGAGTAGAGCCTCATGCAGAAAGCCAGTGGGCCAGTTTGCAATCGAAGTGGAGTCTCCTCCCATCAAAGGATGTACCTCTTGCGTTGTGGCGCTCAAAGGAGCCACTGCACGAGAAGTCATGGGAGTCGCTCCTGTGTAGGTTAACTCGGCCTCAGGACCGCCCCTCGCCAAAGCTCCCATCCCAGACACCGCTGCTGCAATCGCGCTCCCACTTTTTGCAGCATTTACAAGCTCATCTAATCTGATTCCTTTCATTGACAAGAAGTCCAATACTGTCTTCCAACAACGCTCTGCGTCCACAAATACGCTCCGCAAAGTATCAAACACCCTCATGCACTTTTCCAAGCACCCAATCGCGCTCACCAACCGATGCACACTTTCTCCCATTCCTTCTCCCCCATATGCAAGCATCTGATCAATGTGAATGGAACACGCCAACATAGCTGCATAGGTGAATGTAGGGAAGAGGGCTACGCATTCGTTGTCAGATGGAGGCTTTTCAAAGCGTGAAACAAGCTTAGTGATGGCGGCGGCGGATTCAAGGCAATCCGGCTGGTCGATGCGGTGGAAGGCCATTCGATGGAAGAGGATTACGGCGGCGTTGTACATGAGAGCCATCAGGGCTTTGCTGTTCCATCGCTCGGAGAATTTGAGAGCGCGCCAGTCTTCATCGAGGCCATTCCACCACGTTTTCAAGCTAGCTGTGATGTTCTCAACAAATTCCTCCGTATTCAATGAACGCGCTCGGTTTGCAAAGCGCAGAATCCGGGCTATGATTTGGGCTAGCTCAATATGATGGACGAGTGTTTCCACCTCAGAGCTCGTTACTTCAGGGTACTCTGCGTCCCAGTCATTGTCATGGATCGCCAAAGGCCGGCCAGTCCATATTCCAGTGTATGTTTCCAAGATCATGACAGAATGCCAAGTCCGATTACGAAGAGCAAGGGCCTCCCGATTTAACTGACGATGATTCACACCCAACTGCTGGATACTCCTATGAAGCCCCAACTGTTTTGAAAGCACTTTAGAGGAAGAAAAAAACACACCGCTTTTAAATGAACGAGCTTGTTTACCTCATGTGACATTCGTACGGCCATGCCCATATAGCCATATACACCCGTAGCCCTTGCCCCGCGTCCACATCCTCCAGTGAGGACTACAATCAACAGACTTTGAACCATGTAAATATCAGGAAATTCGTAGTGATCAAACAGAAGTTGTTTGTAGCTATCAATCAAATGTTTGAGAGCAACGTCATGGTCCGTAAATTTTGAAGTATCAGACACTGTCGCACCCTTTGATGATACGCCCTGGATATCGGGAGAGTCGGGCGTCAGCTTTTTCCAATGCGTCAAAGATGGCGTGAAATTGAGCATCAATGACACAACAGCTTTCAAAACCAGAATGAAGCGCCAATGCTCTTCAATATTGATAGAGCTAAGCCTCCTTAACAAGGCGAGCTGCTCATTGAACCATATCTTGTCTATCAACGGAAATTGCGGCTTCATGAAATTAAATTGTCAAATAGAGGTAATTAGAAAGTGTGAAATGAACTCACATGAAACTGCTCCCAATAGTTTTTAAGAATATGTTCTAAAAGGTCCATCTCTAAAGGGATGATTTGACTGAATTCCTTCCAGTTCACTGTTGCAGAGGTCGCTGAGGTCGCTGACTTCATTGGCGTTTGGGGCTGTGGTGCTGGAGACTCTCCTAGGGCCCCTGTCGGAGTATCGTTCGTGGTTGTGGTCGCAGGGCTGGAATCTACAAATGGTGCTGGCTTTGGAGTTGGATCAACCCATGTGCGATACTGGTTCTTGTCGACCGAGTTGGAGGATGCTGGTACATGCACAAGCAGCACACCATTCACGAACCGAGGAATCGATCGGTACAAGTGAGCCTTGTTATTTCGACCACCAAGTGCGCTTGTGCTTCCCCAAAACGTCAAGGCTGTCTCTTCGTTGTTGATGAGGAATCCGCCGGTTTTGAAAGAAGTTGAATCAGACGAGCGTCCTTCGAGATCAAGACGTGCAGGAGGTGGTTTCGAAAAGTCAGTTGCGGGTTTACAAGGTTGCGCTTGGACATTAGGGGAGCCTGCAGTGGAGGCTCCTTGTTGCTGAAGGGAATAAACTGACTCATCAGTCAAGCAATTAGGAGCCAGTCGGTTGAGTACTCGTTCAACATGAGAGAGCCTAGCCTTTATAGATGGTAACTGATCAGCGAGAGGTTCGTGAGTTGATCTAGCATAATGCTGAAAGTGAATTCGCGAACTAGCGAGCTCCAGCCGTCGTTGCGTCTCACTCGACACTGCGTGTGACACCATCGATTGAGGAATTTGAGTTTGACGCTCCACCGGCACCTCTTGAATCACAGTTTCTGGCTCTGTGTTCGTAACCAGCCCCGAAGCATGGTCAGGCATACGTCTCTTAAGACGTGCACCATTATCTGCCAAAACCGGGGTGCTAGATGAAGACACCCGTCTTTTCTTGATCTTCGGTGTGAATGGTGCCTAGACGGCTTGATGAGTAATCGAAACACAACATCCGAGCTCCATCACTCGATTCAGGAAGATGACGTACGTAAATGCATAGTTCTGGTTTTGTAACGCAAAGGGTACACGGACAGTCCCCAGAGCACTTGGCCCTGTATTTTATAACCCATCTTGGTTGGTGTGTGGCTCGGTTTGTGCTAAAACTGGAGAATCATACCGCTTCTTGCGGCATGGATCGCACGCTCGAACGGCTCGTTTCCTAGGCGCAGGCTCGGTGAGGGACGGGGGTAGTGCGGGAGCGACTTGGGTTCCACCACTTTCCGCAGGACCTGAACCATGACCCTCACGCAGCCGCCGTTCCGGATTCCAAGTACCTGAAAGAGGTCCAGAATACTCAGACTCGTTATCTGATGAGTCGGATCCAGCGCTCAATGGCGCGCGATGCTGTTCTGCATCAGCCCCCGGTCCCAGCCGGTGGCTTTGGCTCTGGTTCGCGACATCCATTATACTTCTCTGTTTGTAATCACTGGTGAGGGAGAGTCCGATACGCGAGTCTCGCGGAGAAATCTCGTTTCTTAAACGAAAATTCCATGATCGAGTTGACCCATCATTCCCCTACGGACGCATCAGTCGATTTACATTATCGATCATATATGTCCCAAAAGTATTCAGGGCATGTTATATAGAATCATTCTTGGATCACCAACCTCTGCATCAGCTCTTCGTCGTCCAAGTCATTGTCCTTGTTGGAAATGATTATGTACCCTGGCATTCGCGCCTTCAAGGATGAATGTCTGCCATAGAGGGCCGGTTCAGTCTCGAATCCCTAACTTTTGTATTCAATCAATTCTCGCAAACGTTTGAATCAGCGGCCCTCCTTCCTTCCTTAGATCCCGATTATGGTTCTCCTTGAATCTCTGTTCCTAAAAGTCATCTTAAATACAAAAATCCAGCAAATGAAGGAGGTGAACCTGTAATGATGTTGTGACGCTGAGTCGAGAGTTCTGTTTCGCACTCGTGTGCGACGGGACGAAGTTGGGTCAAGCAGGCGGCGTGCTCAACATCGCGGAAAGTGTTAGACTCGTCGCGGCAGTTTCGTTCGCGATCAGCACGAGCAGAAATTGCATGAAAATATTCACCCAAAATACGTCGTTTTTACAGACAGGCCATTTCCAATGCTTTTCGAATTTAGAATCTTTGATCCCCGGTTTGAGGCAAAAGGAAGGCGAGCGGTGTTGCTACTTAAGATTATGCTGTTGATAGAATTTGCTGTTGCTGTTTGCCACCTTCTTTTGGCACCGGGTTGCGTCCCTTTCCGCAGAAAAGGTGTTGGTTATTTAAAAAGCAAGCTTATATTCCGTAGTAAACAGCTTGTGTGCGGACACTCTTCCGTCCTGGGGCATTTGTCTGCTAAGAGACTTCTAGATTTTCCTTTGTTCTCTGCCTCGATCCCTTCGCGATGGACGATTTGGGTTAGCCTGCATCCTGTCTTCCCCTTCGCCTTGATTGCTACTAAATAAGGCTTTTCCAAAATCAGATCACCTTTTGAGTGACCTTGAAGCTGTCACCGTGGAAGGTCAAGAAGAGGTTCACTTAGAAACCCAGATCTTGGTGGAAACAGTGCTCACCATTCCGATTTCGGCGCCTTACTTGCCAAACAAGGTCAAACCTATTTTTCAGTCGCGTTCCAAGTCCTCAAGCCAATCCCGTTTGAATAGTTTGAGGAAACATCAAACCAATTCAATCTCAGATGCAACCCTCACGCCCTCAACTTCGACTTCAGAGGAATCAGTAGCCTCCGCAAAAGGAATTGGTTATCCATCTAGTGCACAAGCACGATCGCTGTCTGCTATCAAGGCACTTTCAAAACAGTCCGGTCTTGAAGCGCAAGTCGCACTCAAACCACAACTCGACATCAAATGTCAGGCTTGTCAGCTTGAAATCACTTCATTACCTTACGTTACTTCACCTAATGGTCTAGTATTCCATCCGAATCATTTCACATGTACAAATCCCTCCTGCAAGCGCGCCCTCAAAGGAACAGTTTACATTGAAGAGCCTGCAACAGGCGATGCTTACTGTAAAACTTGCTTCGCGCAGCTATTTAGTGAGACCTGCTTTTATTGTAAAGATGCGATTTTTGAATCTTGCGTGAAAGCTTGCTCAAAATCCTTTCATCCATCTTGCTTCTTCTGCAGCAATTGCGGTGGACTGCTAGGTTGCGATCAAGCATTCGTGGAGGAAGCAGGCAAAGTGTATTGCATTAAGGATTACGATGCCTTGTTTGGGAAGGTGTGCAAGGGATGCAACGTAAAATGCGGAGCAAGCGAGGAAATCGTGTCACTAGTGGATAGGAATGTCGTTTTTCACCTTGACTGCTTCAAGTGTCATGTGGGTGGGTGCCCCTTGCGTGCTCACGAGTTTTATGAGGATGAGACAACAGGACTACCGGTTTGTCAAGCTCACTTTTACGGATCTAAAGACGCAGTATGCCACGCATGTGAGAAAATAATTGTTGGTGCTTGTGTGAATGCCCTCGGTAGAAGGTATCATCGGGCCTGCTTCACATGTACCTTTTGCAAGAAAGGGCTTGAAGCTTCAAATGTTAGCAACGTCAGATCAGGAAATCTTTCCGCTTCAGTTGACAGATTCATGAGCAAAAATGGGCATCCGTACTGCCCCCCGTGCCATTTAAAGTTGTTTGGTTGATCGTGCTTTATAAGGTACAAAAAATAAAGATTACGTCGGAAGAACTCTTGGCTCGCATGCAAGTGATAATTCATACAAATCTTTGCTGCTCAACGCTTCCCAGTCGGTCCGTAGCCATCGCTGTATCATGTCATCATACTCAAAATCGTATTGCCCCACTTGAGATTTCAAAATTCTACACAAGATCTTTGAAACCATTCGAAATTTGGAAAAGTTGACTGTTTTTTCTCCAGAGGATGGATCATGGGCGAGGAAAGATGGATTACCATCTTCAGTGAACGTGAGGTCGGATAAATTCACACCAAGATACGGAAGAACAGGAGTTCCAGAACTTTGCTCCTTGATTTGTGCAATCAAGTGCCGATACGCTCGGTAAGAGCCTAACAGGAGAATGAGTCCAAGAGATATCGTCCCTTGAAGCGAGACTCACCTTCGCTGGATACTATCCGGTTCAGCTTTGTCCAAGCATCAATGTACTTCGCAGGTAAAGCTTTCCACTGTGTTGAATTTCTGTTTAGAAACGTTTAAGAATTGGAATGGTAAACGCACTGTTTTGTTCAATCTCGAGACAGGTCCCAAATTCAGGCCCGCAACGATTTCAAACGCCGTGTTGAAGTTGTTCCATTTTACGCATAGCTCCGCAATGAAAATAAAGCGCTTCAGCATGGTGACGCGTTCCTTGACTAAGTTAATCTTCACAACCTCAGTGGCTACGCCGTAGGCAACACGATTGAACCAGTTTATGAAGGCAACCAAACGAGCTTTAGACGGCGGAGTGATAGACCCATTCGGCGAGATAGTGCTGCTTGCAGGCATCTTTTTAGACCATGACTGCATGTAAAACTCTTCCAGCTTGATTTTTCGAAAATGATTGTGCTCTAGAAGCGTTAACTGTTTTGCTACGGCGCTGGGGTCTAGCTCTGAGAGACGCTTGGAAGGAGGGGCGATTTCTGCCAGAGCCGCAGCAATGGACATGGCACCATCTGACACTGCAATCGGAGAATCTTGTGTACTTGCAGACCTAGAGTGAAAAAGGTTGAGGCTGAAGGAAGGTGAACCTGTAGATTTCCAACTGTCATTTGACGCGAGAGTGTCGGTACTCTTGTTTGATTCTTTTCGGAACGTGAATTTTCGGCGCAGACTCCACGATGATGATGATTGTTTCAAAGTGGGAGACGATGCGTCTGCGGTTGATTGTGGTCCTTCGGAATGTGCTCGACACTTTTGTCCCAGAAGGCTGAGAGATGGTTGTGATTTTGACATCGCGCTTCCCAATCGAGCGTTGGAAGGCGTCAAGCTTGGTAGCGCCGGAACGACAAGGTATGCACTGAGTTCATATTCCTTGAGCTTATCCCTCAAATTCCCTAAAATTGAAGTAGCATGTTTGGCCCGTTTTTCATCCCTCTCGACCTTCCTTTCGAGAAAAAGGCAAACAAAATCACAAAGGCTTTTGTTGCAGGTGAAATCGTCTGGGTGAAGGTCGATCCACTTTTTGAAGACATTCAAAACACGGAGCTGCAAGAATCCAGCCCAATCACCTCCACTACCTGCCGCCAGAGTCTTTGATAAACCTTCAAGGAATTCGCAGTGAGTGTGTGGGAAGAAATGATCAGTGCTTTCATAACTCCACTCAATTTCAAGGTATCCAAGAACCAAAAGTCTTGCTACATCGTCCGCAGTAGCAAAGTATCGATAGGTTTGCAAGAACTCCACAATAAACTTTTGGTTTTGTTCTGTGGGAATGCCTGTGTTCGCCCACAGATGTGTCACTAGGGTATGCAGGCTGCCACTTTTGATGCATTTCACACCATCGTCTATTTCAAAGCTGGCTTCAACAAATTGCGTTGAAAGGTCGATACCAGGACCTGACATCACAATTCCATAATCATCCTCGTCCTCCACACAATACTCGGGACTGTCAGCTCGAAAGTCCATGCGCGACAGAAGAATTACGTCAAGTTGCGATTCCAGCTTTTGAATGTGCTCTCGAGATGTCCAAAAAGACCCGAGTTGGCGTCCCGCCGAGCCGGATTTGCTGTGCGCTGATGTACTGGAAGTCGTGGATACAGTAGACATAAACGACCTTCTCACTTTCATGGGATTCGTAGGATTCGATGCTGGATTCGATGTCGCAGAATTTCGATTTGATATATTCCACCCTTCTCCCCCGCTCGACAACAATCTCGGCCTTGAGTTCATCTGTCCTATTGTGAGCGTTGACGTGACTTCAGATACAATAGAGCTTCGATCTTCATGGTGGGAAAGATTGTTTGTATCGAGCGAAGCTCTACCAATCGTTCCTGCTTTTGGCGTCGGGCATTGGGATGGTCGCTGGTCGAACACTACTTCTTCCTCAAGATTGACTCCATTAGCTTCAACTATGGACGGCTCCTTCACAATCTCTAACGACAAAGGTCTAGAACACGAGTTGTACATGCTCAAAAGGTCCATTTCATCCTGGTTGTCGTCAAAGGTTTCACTTGCAACAGAAAACTCCGCCATGGAGAGCTCGCGCTCTTTTTTCAACGACGCCGAATTCAAGTGAAGCTCCTGCTTTTTGGCTGGAGTGAAGAAGAGGGACGTGGCTGCGGTAGGCATATCGCATGACGTGCTTGCGGTCACGACGCGATGACTGCTGACTCGGATGGACACAGTCTCAATATCGCCAAGGGAATCTTCTGCTTCCTCGTCATCCTCATCGTTACTTTCGATGCTCAAGGCATCGTTGATGAGGAACCCTGTGCCCGTGCGTCCATCGCGCAGTTGAATGGAAGTAGCCACTGGAAGGTAACCCATCGTGCAATCGCGCCGTGAGTCATGTACAGACTCCCTCAAATTAGGCTCCGAGATGAAATTAAACCGACTCGCTGTCGTGATGGGTATGGGCTCCCCAGAATGTCTGTGATCCTGAACGTCCATGTCCACACCCGCGACAGTGTCTTTGCTATCCATTTCCGCTAACCCTTGTCGCTTGTCCACAAGTGCCTGCGTGGTCATGACGCCTCGCAAGGTCTCCATTTACAGTTTGTTATTGGATACAAATCCTTCTCGAAGCAAAAAATTTCGAGGCAACCTTTTTCTTTGCTTCAAGCCCCTCAAAAAAAGACTGTCAAAATACCACAGGAAGGCAACTCAAAATGTTTCTGCCTATCTTGAGAAATGCTGCCGCAGCCTAATCGGCTCTGTCTCCCCGATGGTCCATTGGTGTGCCATCAGCAACAGCGAAACCCAGGCTGCTCCCATCTCTGCCATGTACCTTATTTAAGTTTCCGGTTGCTTGTAATTCCCGCATCGAATCAACGTGATCATCTATGCCCGAGTGGGATTCGTTATGGAACACTTCTGGTAACGTAGTCATGCAGGAAGAAGCCAATTGAGAACAATCTTTGGTAATATGACAGATTCTACTGTCCTCGGTATTTGGCACACATGCTTGTCTAAGGCTCGTGTCAAAATCTGTCGGAACAAGGTTTTGGACTGGAAGCTGCCATTCTTGGCACGGAGGGAAGCAGCTTGAAGGACTTCATTTGGGGTATGAACCCTTCGCAGGGTCTCGTGAGTGACGAAGAAGCGCGCGAGGGATTGATGGCTGAACTCAACGACATCAAGGAGGGGTATTGTCTGGGAGGTCAACCACCAAGTACGCAGGGTGAAATGAAGGAAATCGGCTTCGACTATATCATGCATTTCTAAAATAGATTAATAAATAGTCTTGGGACTACGGGGTTTATTGCGGGGGAAAAAACTGCAGAGCCTTTCATCAATGTTGCACCTCCTATCATAAGCAACATGTACCTCCTCCTCCACCTCCCTTCCCATGCCTTAATTGATCCCGAAGAATCGGTACATTACTTTTCGATAACTGCAAGTGCAATTTAGTAAGATGTGATGTAAAAGTTGCTCCATCCTACCCCTCATGAATACTTGCAGGGTCATTCTGATACAAGGACATCAGAACCCCTGTAAAAAGACAGAAGTAGATGCCTTCTCCATTCCTGAGCCAAGCAAGGAAAGTCAAAGAGAGAACAAAAGGAGAATGAGCCGCAATGGAAGCGTACTCACGGAATATTCTTCCACCATCCCCATCGAACACCACTCTTCCAAAGACTCTCAAACGCTCGTGGTAAGCAGTATAAGCCAAGCTCCAACCGACGACCCGGCGCTTCGAGCAGGACCGTGGCACCACATAGCATGCCGTTAACCCAGTACCTAAAAAATGAGAGGTTGAGCCGGATTGTCCTCGTTCAATGGAAATCTAAAGGAAATCTCCCCACATCCACAAGCTGTCCTTCTTTATGAAGCGCCGGAAGCAACAGATGGAGTACCAAGCCATCGTGCAGTAAGAGGTCAAAAAGAGGCAAGATCGCACGGTGCCGGTCACATATTGCCACAAATTCTTGCCTGGCTTCTTGATCAGCTGGTTTCCTTTGAAAATGATTGTCATAATCTATCGAAAGGGATATAAGCTGAGAACCTTCCAAGAGAGTAGTTCAAGTGACCCACCGCGTTCAATGGAATGTACAACTGCATGGCGCGAACCCACTCCTGCCCAAAAAATTCAAGCGCACCCATCTCACAGCTCGTGTGCTTGGGGTGCTGCAGCGAGCACATGATGTACTCGTGTGGTGCTTGGCTAATGTAGTCAAAGTAGGGCTCAAAGCGCTTCACGTCCAAACCCGCCGGGAAATTGCTTTCAAAGGAGGGTGGAAGGGTCGCACCGTCGCTGGGCATGACCTGATCCGCCGAGAGATACTTTGTCGAAAAGCCATTATTGCCTGCGCGGATCACGTGGGCCATCAGGTCAAGGTAGTCCTTGGCGTGTTTGGGCTGGTGCGTACGGATGCCGCCGTGTGTGAGGAGGAAACTCTGGTATGATTTTGCGACGGAGTGAGCTTCGAGGACGTAGGCCATAAGGATTTGGCTGCTGGAGAGGACCATGACGAGGGTTCCTGCGGCATAGCGCAGCTGTTTGCGGAGCTCGAGGATTTTGCCGTTCTCTTTTTGGATATCGAGGGAGGACTTGCCGCCGAAATCGTCAGATACGCCCATTCGGGAGTCGATTGCTTCCTTGCTCGAGAGTTCGTTGTTGGAAATGGTACCCGCGCGCTTCATCATAACGGGTGTGCCTTCGCTATCGGGGGTTAAAGGAGTAGTTTTGACAGTGTCAAATGACCTTTCCACCGCCCCATGGTTTCGCTGTGTGCGGGTATAGTGGCGGTGATGGTGATGCCGGTGTGAGCCAGACCCGTTGTTCGACTCGCCTCGAATTTCCATTTCCATTTCTTCAAGCTCCATCATACTCGACACTTGGCGGCCCGTGATGAGCTTTTCGAGTTGGCGTTGCCAGATCCATCGGCAAATGAAATGAAGCGTGCGTGTGCTCAGGTACAGGGCAATCATGATTCGACGAGATCGGTTTTGGTCTAAAAACAGAGAAGTTCCGGCGATGCAGCCGGCAAGGAATGGGTTCAAAGCGTCAGATTTTCCGCGGACGCGTCGGAGGAAGCAGAGAGCGCCCTTGTAACCCGAAATGAAAACTGAGAGGAACAGCGCAAAGGATATCGTATCTTTTCCGCCGATTTTGATGAGGGTGTTGGGCCTGCGATTCAATTGGGGAAACATGCGTTGAGTTACGATATTTGCAGTTCCCACAAGACGGCCACGAACTTTGCCCACACGCGACCCGTGATTAATGCAGGAACAAAGGAGAGTCCGTATTTCACTGCGTAGAGCGTAAAGAATGCTTTTACAAAGCCTCGGAGCGCGTTTCCGGAACAAGTGCCCTTGTGCTTGCAAAAGGGTCGCTGCATCTGGGCCTCCGCTTCAAGCCTCTTTAAGTTCTCTCTGTTCCATTTTAGGGTAGTGTTAATGCGAGAGAGGAAGTGGTTTAATCTACATGGGACGCACGTTGAAAGGTCCTTCAGGCGCGACTGTAGTGCACGGAAGGAGTGAAGGACCTTTTCTTCACTGTTGTTTAGCCTCTCTGTTACTCAAGTTAACTGGGAAAGGGGTACCTGTCTCGTCATCCGTGAGGGCGCGACTCATGACTTGGGCAATGCTCTCGATGAAGTTCTCATACAGGTTGAGGTTAATGACACTCATGGTTGCGCTTTGGTTGGCTTGTGGCCAATGACGACGGGGCTTCGTGCGAAGGAGTGAGGGTGAGTTGATTGCTGCGCAGCCCCTCCAAATTCAAATTCAAAATTCCCCCACCTTCTCAGTCCACCACGGCACAACCCCCACCCGTGAGTGTCGGAACGGAATACACCCCGCCTACCTGTTTTCCGCTTGTCTGCGTTTCCTTGTGAATAATGGTGAATAAAGAATTTCATTGACCATCCACACGGCGGTCCACACACCCGTTCACATTCATCAGATTCATGTATTTTTTATTCGAGAGTACAGAAGGATTATCCACTAGGTAATGCGATTTCAATGTCGGAGTGATTTTAAGACTCTCGTCCACCACCAATTGGCAGGAGTGCAAGACATCACTCGTTCGCAGCCGAGAAGGCGAGGGCTTCGTCTTCGCATGACATGTCCCTTAGTCACTTTACTTCCAAGATCAGAAAGCAAGCCGGCTTAATAGAGTGCGT